>CM036320.1:14038163-14094474 GCA_020567845.1 Rhododendron henanense subsp. lingbaoense | reverse complement strand
AAAAAAAAACCCAAAAATATATTCTATGCTGACATCACGGTGGGACCTGTATTTGTTGGCCGGTTCATCCCATTCAATTCAACCATATGCAACCTAACCTAACCCTGTTTGAACTCAAAAGCCCACCAAAACAAGCCTTAAATATGGACACATTCACACAAGTACACAACACATTCCACACATATATCTTCCATCTCCAACCTCTCAACTTTCCTCATCATCCCTACATTCCCAACTTTTCTTTCCAACTAATGCCATTCAATCCACCACCACAGCCACCACCTCTGCCCGCCGCCGCAAAAATGCCGTTGAGCCGCTTCTGCTTCGTTTTACCGGCAGACTCCAGCGAAATCGAACCGGTTAAGCACAATAACAATCATGTCCAGGCCCAAACACCACCACCACCACCACCAGCGCCACCAAAAGACTCGTTTCTTGATGCCGTTCGGCGATTGCTTCACCGGTTCTTGGACTCCAAATGGACCGGTTGTTGCCGCTACGACTCTCCAACAAAACACTACTCCGGTTTATTCCACGACACGGCTGGAGTAGAACTATGGGATAAGGAAGTTGGCAGCAACAACAGCCCGAGGATTTTCAGCTACGCTGAGCTTTACATAGGATCGAAAGGATTCAGCGAGGATGAAGTTCTTGGGAGTGGCGGGTTTGGAAAGGTGTACAGAGCAATTCTACCGAGTGATGGAACGGCGGTGGCCGTCAAGTGCTTGGCGGAGAGAGGAGAGCGGTTTGAGAAGACTTTCGCGGCGGAGCTGGTGGCGGTTGCACATCTCCGCCACCGGAACCTCGTCCGCCTCCGCGGGTGGTGCGTTCACGAGGACCAGTTGCTCCTCGTTTACGACTACATGCCAAATCGCAGCCTGGACCGGATACTTTTCCGGCGGCTGGAAAATACAGGGTCGCCACCGGCTGTTCTGAATTGGGACCACCGGAAAAAGATTGCTGCTGGTTTGGCGGCGGCGCTTTTTTATCTCCACGAACAGTTGGAGACTCAGATCATACACAGAGATGTGAAAACAAGCAATGTAATGCTTGATTCCCATTACAATGCTAGGCTAGGTGACTTTGGCTTGGCGAGGTGGCTAGATCATGAGCTTGAGTACCAAATCAAAACACCTTCAATTCAAAAAAACCATCAGTTCCGGTTGACTGAAACAACCAGAATCGGTGGCACAATCGGGTACTTGCCACCAGAGAGCTTTCAGAAACGCGGGGGCATTGCCACCGCCAAGTCTGATGTTTTCAGCTTCGGTGTAGTGGTGTTGGAGGTGGTTTCCGGCAGGAGAGCCGTGGATCTCACTTACCCGGATGATCGGATCATTTTGCTCGATTGGATCCGAAGGCTTTCGGATGAGGGAAAGGTATTACAAGCGGGGATAATCGGCTTTCAGACGGGTCTTACCGCCTTTCTGAAATGGAACGGTCGATTCATATCGGTCTTTTATGCACTCTTCACCACCCGCAAAATAGGCCTAATATGAAATGGGTTATGGAAGCACTTTGTGGCAACCTACATGGAAGATTGCCGGATCTTCCATCATTTCAATCCCACCCTCTATACATCAATATCTCCTCCTCCTCTTCTAACACTAGCAATAGCATAACCACCACCACAAGGTCCACAGCCACCACCACAGCAGCAGCAGCATCAGATTCATCATATTTTGTCACAGCCACCGGAGAAACCATATACGCTACTGCTGAAAACGGAAGCAGCAGTGACACAAATGCTTCTGACAAAAGCTCCAGCCGCAAAAACATTTTTCCCATGGTGGAAACACCAAGAGAAATCTCCTACAAGGAAATCATTTCTGCAACGAACAATTTCTCAGATTATCAAAGGGTGGCGGAATTGGATTTCGGAACCGCTTACCAAGGATTTCTTGACAACAAACACCGTATCCTGGTAAAGAGGCTGGGAATGAAGACCTGTCCTGCATTGAGGGAACGGTTCTCAAACGAGCTCCGAAACCTGGGGCGGCTCCGCCACCGGAACCTTGTGCAACTGCGCGGGTGGTGCACCGAGCAAGGTGAGATGCTGGTTGTATATGATTACTCTGCCAATCGCCTTCTAAGTAACCTTCTCTTCCACCACCACGGTTATCATAACAACGTACGTTCAGTCCTAAAATGGCGTCACAGATACAACATACTCAAATCCCTCGCTCTAGCAATTCGGTATCTACATGAGGAATGGGAAGAACAAGTTATTCACAGAAACATTACCTCTTCAGCGGTCATTCTCGATTCGGACATGAACCCCAGGCTCAGTTCATTTGCTCTAGCCGAATTCTTGACGCGAAACGAAGACGGTCACCACGTAGTAATTGACAAAAATAAATCGGTCCGTGGGATATTCGGGTACATGTCGCCAGAGTACATGGAATCCGGTGATGCAACCCTAATGGCGGATGTTTACAGCTTCGGAGTGGTGGTGCTTGAGGTGGTTAGCGGAGAAATGGCAGTGGACTTCAGACGGCCAGAGGTGCTATTGGTGAAGAGAGTGCATGAATTTGAGGCGCGGAAAAGGGGTTATGAGGAAATGGCAGATTGGAGGTTGAACGGAGAGTATGATGAAAAGGAATTGGTTAGGTTGATAAATTTGGGAATCGCGTGCACACGGTCTAATCCGGAGTCTAGACCGAGTATGAGGCAGATTGTACAAATCCTTGATGGTCATGACAGATGTTTTATGGAAGAAGGTCGGAAGAAGGAGACAAGGGAAGAATGGAGACAGAGGAACGCGTCTTCTTTGTCTCTGATCAGGGGAATTCAAGCCCTAGGAATACAATGAAGATCACTAGAGAATATAACATAGACACATAATAGAGAATGTATACTTGGTTTTTCTTTTTGTGGAGATTTCAAAGGATGTTGTTTTCAGTTCCTTATTTTACTTTTCTCAATTTATGTTGTTTAGTTTTGTCTTTAGAAAGTGAATCATGCCTGTGGATGTATCTTTTAGATTACACAATGAAGCTCTGATCATGTCCGTATCCAATTCGCCAAATTGCACCAGAACCAGACACTCTCCGAAATACTTACCAAAAAAGTCGAAACTAGAACTTGTGAATCGTTGTTGTGAATTGCGATTCACGAAAAGCAATCCAAATTTTAGGTAATATGGAGCTATATTCAGATTATATCACAAAACCAACAATTTTGAAGTAATGTAGGAAGAGAAGTATCATATGTACAAGTGCTAAATCTGATCTTACTTGACATTTTTCCTCGCTCCTCTTAATGCTGTGCAGCACTTAGTTTACCATTCCATCGTAGGATTGTCATCATCGGTGTCAATCCCTATCCAATTGATCAGAGAGAAGACGAATTCTCTAAAGGTGACCTTCCCATTCCTGTCCCAGTCCATTTCTTCTGCATTCAATCAAAGGAACCACAGAAATAAGGTTAGAAGAACTTAAACAGAACGCGAACACAAAAGAACTCTTTTTTTGAAGAAAGGAAATCACGAATTACGGAATCGACTCCTTGTGATGTGCGCAGGGGCTTTTTCCCAAGGAGAATCCTCGTTCATCGATTTGGCCATGTCTTTCTTGTTCAGCTTTCCATCACCATTTTTATCAAGAAACAAGAATGCTTCAATGATGGTATCAAAGGTGGCTTTAAGCTGAGGCGATCCTATCTGTGATGTCTGAAAGAAATCCATGGCTCGTGAAATGAAATGCTAACCAAGCACTTTTTTTTAGAGTACAAAATCAACAATGTTCAACCGGTCTTACAGCTTGAGGAGAGTATGAGTGATCCATTAGAAGATAAATGAGACACAAAATAACAATAAACTCCTTGAATTGTATCCCTTCACTTCCATTAACGTCACATGATTGAAAAAGATCATCAATCTCCTTCTTCGCAAGATGAAATTGCAAATCATGTAAGCATTTATTGAGTTCCTCATGATCGATAGTTCCATTAGAATCTTCATCTGTGTAGAGGAGGGAAGAGAGTAATAGTGAGAGTGCGGACTAATCATTTTCAAATATAACCCCATAAAGATCCATAAAATTCTTTACGGGGGCTGGAAATTGTGTTGAAACTCACCAAACTGTTCAAAGACACCTCTGATGTCCTTGAGTCCCTCTTTGATTAGAGGGAACCTCAGGATTATGCCATTGACTGATCTGAAATTGCTATCTCTAGATGTGCTTCTCTTGACTTCCATCATTTTCCTTTCGAGCTTAGCGTCTAACCTCTTATACTTGTTTGCTGAATTATTATGACAGCAAAGCATGCCTCCTACTTTGTGGGACAATGACTTGAGAGCTGGGCATGCTTCATATGAGCCTTAAGAAACAAAAACTAGTATGTAACGAAACAAACAAGATCGGACTTAAAAACAGCTGCTTGAAACAATACTGCGGTATTGGAAGTCTAGGCCAAAAGGCATAATGTGATTTACACATTCCTCTCATTCAAGTTCAGAATCCATGGTGCTTATTGAATGATGTTAGAAGCATTTACAATACTTACAATGATGGATTCAGGAGAAAGGGATCAAGGATGGAATGCCTACTTCGATAAAAAAAAAAGAGCACATTCCATATTTAACCAGCAGGGGAGGGCATAATATAGCAGGTAATATGGAGTCGGGACAAGGGCATGCTGAGTTGACTTGAGCAAAAGCACCAATTCTAAATCCCTAGTCCCAGGAGAAAAGTGTACGACCAATCCTTTTTTGCCAACGTAAACTTATATCTGATGTTTGCCATAAAAAGGAAGCGTTACTAATGCAACCCCCTTACAACTAACCCCGTTACCAGCGCCACCACATTATTACCCCCAACAATGTAAATTGTGTCAAAACCACCTCTACCAAGTGTAATTATTCTCATACAACCATCACTATCAACTGAATCAGAGTTTCTCCCACTTGAAAGAAGAAAATATAAGTTTGTGACTTTGTCGTTTGCTCACTGGATTGAATCATGAGTAGTAAACACGAATACTAGACTGGCCTCAAGTTGTAGAAGAGAGAGACTTGGTTGACCCCGAGATTGCTGCAATTTTACACACTTTCCATTCAGTTCAAAGTGTCAAGTGAGAAATCCCACCAACACTTGGACATGCATTATGTAAATGCAGTCAGATTTTTTTTTTTTTTTTTTTCAGGATGGTCAACTGAACCCCATTGCTGTTATTTTAGCACCGTCCTACCTATTACATACCCTGAAAGGCTCAAACACATATTTGCTACCAATAGACCAAATCTACAAAGCCACACCACCAAGTATCACTAGCTATATATGAAATATGATTAGTCCCAACTTTTAACTATCTCTTGAGCCTTCGATGATGATTACAACCTTGAAAGAAATTGTTGGGTGGGAAAAATGATGTCCTCTCATGCAAGAAAGAATTGCAACTTCTATGAAGCCGAAGGAGTTGGTAATATGGGAAGGTTCCAAAAGACAACAGGACCAATTTTTCTTCAAAAAGATCTCGATCTCACAAGTTGTCTCCCAATCTTCTTTTGATACACTAGAGAATGACTCTATGCATTCTTTCACCTTCACATGGTCTATTAGACGTGGGGTTCTTTAGATTGTGAGAAATGAGTCTGAGGTGGGGAAATAAGACGATAAAACACTGCTACTCAAACATGCTAATTACGAAAGATCCAATTTACTACTTTATCTATGCCGTTTACCTAAACTTTTCACTCCACGATTTTCTCAACAGAACCACTACCCTTCTCCCACTTCTCTTGACTTCCCTCTCCAAGATCCCTTTCATAAATCAGTACTCCAAAGTAGGTTCCTGATATGACTGAAGTTTCATAAGTTTGTTAGTCATCATGCGACTAGAAACACTCAACTTTTGTTTGTAGCGACAACTCCATCTCCTCCAACTCCAAAAAACCTATTTCAAGGAAACAAAATTCTGCTTGTTAATTCTATTAGCTCTTAAAGCCAACTAACTTCCTACCTATCTCCTGGTAACCACCTTGTCGCACCAAAACCATTGTTTGCCCGAGAAAGCACGCCATGTAATAATCCTATAGACCTTAAAAAGTTAGTCTGAACCATTTTCAACAAAATAAATGAAAAGAGAGGCAGAGAGCCTTAATCGTAGTCAATTGAATCGCATGGTTCACCCTAAGAAGCACGGATACTGACACGAGACATGGACATGACAAGGACATGTAATTTTGACAAAAACTAGGACACAGAAGCTTTAGGGATACGTCGAATAGAAAATACATGTATAGTTGTATGCTACACATGTATCTTAAAAGTTCAAAACCATTATTTCTATCAAATTTATATATATAACAACAAGCAAATACTATTAACATTACAATGATACAAGTCAAGCTTCATTAGAGAATTATCCTTGAACTACTCTATGGAAGTTCTGACTCCGGACCAAACGTCCTCAATGTGCCCCCAACATGTCCTAGAGTGTCCGCAACGTGTCCCACAAAATAAAAGGTAATAAAAAAAACATTGACCTGCATATATAGGCTTGTTCAACATGCGTTCAGAGGGTGTCGGGTCCGTACTTGACACGTGTCAGATACGAATACGTGAGTCCGCTAGACATGGCAGTGCTTCTTAGGATTCACCACTTGGAACTAAAAGAATGGAACAAAGTACTTTATTCAATCAATTCCACCCGTGAATGGATGGCAAATGAGTAACAGGTGCGGCAATTACAAGGAAAAAGAAGAGTTACAGAGAAATGAGATACAAGGGAGGAAAGAGAGACAAGAGAGAGAAAAGAGAGAATCGGTAACCATCTAACTGATTTCCCCTCTCAATCCCTAACTCCTTTATCCAGACCCAACTAACAGATTCCACCGACGTTACTAACAGGCTCAACAAATTCTTACTAACTTCGCAACTTTGAGCTAATTACGAAACAAATTCTTCAATTATGACCTAATAACAAGGCCACCACCTCTCTTATCACCAATTCAATCCATCAATTCCACATTTGATTCATCGAATTTCCGATTCGCCAATTTATGCAACCACTTCGAATCGAATCTATCAATGACCCACTAAATTGTATCGAACAATAAAATTCTAGTCATGAATCATCGATTTCTAACAACTACTTCTAGCCTGTTCAAAAAAAAAAAAAAAAACCCTATTTCTAGCTATATGAATTGTTCTGCTGAATCGATAAAGTAATGCCCAAAGGAACAAAAAAAACTACGATGAAAGTGTTAGAATTCTTGGAGGGTTCCAACCTAAAATCAATTGGCAATAGGTGGAGTAGCCTCTATAATTTATTAACCAAGTTTAGGTGGCTTAGATGAGCGATGAGGTACAAATTGAGGAAACTAAGAGATTTTACTTGACCACACGAGGTGAGGCCACCCAAGACCGGGTTCTGTTACCATGTTAGAATACTTGGAGGGTTCCAACCTAAAACCAATTGGCAATAGGTGGAGTAGCCTCTAGAATTTATTAACCAAATTTAGGTGGCTTAGAGCATCTCCAGCCTTGACCCATTTTAAGACTCAAATTTAAAAATGGGGCAAAAATTACAAAAATCTCTCTCCAATCTTTGACCCAAACCCTTCCCCATTTTGGGTTTTACCTATTTATTTACCCAAATTTGGGACAACTTTTGCCTTGACCCATTTCTCCAACGGCTAGTTAGAAAGAGAGAGAAAGAGGGAGGGAGGAGGGAGAGAGAACCTCGTCGACAGTGGTGGCAGGCCGAGGGCCGGTAGTTTGAGAGGCGAAGTAGAAAGTGGCGGTGGTGTTGTGACATCTAAGTTTTCTTGGGTCCCCCAGAGTTGTCATCTTCTTTTCTAGCCTCCTCCGATGATGATGAACGAGTTTCAAAGTTGTCTTTTGTGGTTGTGTCCGGTTCTAGATTTTGTGTGAAAAAAAATTTGTGTTTGATTCTGAGGGAGAGAGAGATGGCGATGGAGAGAGAAGAGTACCAGGTCTCCTCATTTTAGATTTAATTGTTTTCTCTTATTTATGATTATGCCATTAAGAATAAAATGTATATATATTTGGGTTTGATGGTTGGAGATATGCCTACCCAAAATGGGTTTTTACCCAAAATTTAACTCAAATTTGAGGAAAAAAATGGGTGAAGGCTGGAGATGCTCTTAGATGAGCGATATGGGACAAAGTCTAACAGAAAGGAGCTAAACGGTTATAGGTTTCGATCCTATTATCAGTTTTATCCACTGACCCCCATAGTATACCAGCCAAGAAAATAGCAAGTTTTAGAAGGCCATCAATGTGGACATAGTTTCAGGCTCCAAAATGAACAATTTCCCAATTAACTCATCGCCTGATCAACCAACCAAAACCCACAAATAGAAAACAAATTTTGAAAACCCTAGTAATAGCTTGCAGCAATCACCAAAAGATGGTCCTCTTACACATTAGTAACAAGACATTAGAATACATAACAAAAACATTAATAGGGGCGCAATCATAGAGGCTTACTAAATCTACGTGCTACATTAGCACAGAGCTCAATGGAAAAATAGGATTTCTGTAGCCGACGCCAGTTGATTGGGACACAAGGCTCGGTTCGGTTTTATTTTGTTTAATCAAACATTCAGCAAAGATTTTATGGCTTGGACTCAATTATCAAGTCATATTGAACTCCAGGTTGAAGAAAGAGAGACTTACCCAGTGAATCTTTCATGGTTTATGATGTGGGAGATGAAATCGTGGTACAGTTAATTGCTGGTTATTCTTTGAGAGTGGACACTTATGTAGGCAAAGAAAGGATAGGGTATAAAGGAAACGCAAAGGTAAAAGTAGCAAGAGAATTGGGTTCTGGCGAAGTAAAGACAAAAGTGAAAATTCCTTTCAATTGAATCTCTCTTTCCCTCCCAAGTGGATACACCACCCAAAATTACGCCATCCCAAACTTGCCCTACCTATAATGGTTGTCCAGTCTCCAAATTTACGACACCCCAAAGTTATTAGTGCCCATTAATCCACAAAGAAAAAAAAAATGCAATCATCATAGCTAGGAGCTGCCTGTTTTCTCTTAGATTTTCTAGCAAAAGAAACAATTTTTTTGAAAACCCAAAACATAGCCTAAGATCATGCTATACAGGAAAAAGGGTGTCAACCCCTATATTTTGGGGGCTAACCCTCATAATTGCAATCATCTTTTTCACCTCTCAGTATAACACCACCAAAAAGTTCCAATTTTTCACCTCTCAGAATAGCCCATACATAGCATAGCTAAAGCCATCACTTTTCAATCCACTCTCTTTCCCATTAATCCACAAAGCAAAAAAATAACAGAGACACAATACCTCCGAAAATCACAGGTTATTTTTGTTTCATTTATAAACATGTACTGAATATATAGTTGTAATTACCAATATATAATTGGGTATCTCTCTCACAAAATATACCCACTCCGTCTCATAATATTTGTCCAGTCCGCAAAACGATGATGTAAAAATAATACAATTTTTGCAAGAAAATTCAAATTTTTTTAACAATTCACTATACATCGATGAATTCTTTTAATTTATGAAAAAAGTTTAAATTTTTTCTTGAAAGAAATGCATTATTTTTTAGTCCTCAACAAATATTTTGGAACGGAGGTAATATTTTTATATTGGATTAATAGGAGAGTTGGGTATCAGGTGGGCACAAGATTATTTCTAGATTTAGGAATTTTTGGTTCTTAGATTTGGGGATATGATGCCATCATCCATTTTCCTTTAATCTTTGTAACAATTTCAAATATTATAAAATTTCTTTGCCTTTCAAAAAAAAAATTTAGGAGAGTTGAGTTCCACATTTTAATATTTTATAAATGTGTCGGGTTGGATATGGGTAACGTGGTAATGATTCCCTAATTAAATATAAAAGTTAAGAGATAAAATGATTTTGAAATCCCACAAATACTAAGTAGAGACAGACCATCGTGTCGAGTGAGGGGATGCCTTAAAACCCTTCTTCTCTCGTAATCTGGCTCCCGAACCTACGTTGTCTCTTGTTATGACAGACCAGTAAAAAAAATAAAGCCTTTTCTAAAATAAAGCGACGAATGTCATTAAGTTTGGTTCCTCAGGTGGCAAACCACTAAAACCCGGGTGGCGACTCCAAATTAAACACACAGTTTGCCAAATTTTCCAGAGAAAGAAAAAGAAAATGAGATGGCGCTCACCGTGGGGTGGGTAGCCCACAGACAGCAAACTGTGTTACATGGGACATCATGTTGAACCACATAGAAATATGTTCTAAATAATGGTAGTATACAAGAAATGTACTTAGAATGGATGTGCATGTTCATGAGTGAGAACCTAACTGTTGGAACTTTGGTGTGCGTATTTGTAAAATATGGTGCTTTCCTCTAGTCCCACATTGGAAAGTTACAAAACTTCTTTCTACTTTAAATGATATTGCACACTAATGAGTTTGTAAAAGAGGACCCAAGGAGAGGTCTCGCGCGCTCAGGAAAATGGGCGGCAATTTGGAAAACTGATTCGGAAACCAGTTAACCGGGTGCGCGTCACGAGTTATTCGCGCAGGGGGGATGCAAATCCGGGATTTGAGCCTCGTGCACATACACGGTTAAGCCAAACGTTTTTTTTCAGTCAATCAAATCTTTTTCAAAATGGAAATTTCTTGCTGATTAAGAACGTGAAAAAAACGTGTGCATAATCAGCGGTTTTCGGACTGAGTAAAAACGTGTGCATGATCAGCGGGATCCAACGTCTCAGCCCTCGCCTATAAATTCAGCATTTCAGAAAAAACCAACTCTCTCTTCCTCCCCTAAAAGTCTTTTCTGAGTTCGAGCATTAGGTCGATTGTGTGTTTTGTTCTCGGTTTTTCTTCTGTGCAGATGAAGGCCGAACAGAGGAGGAATTCTGGGCTGATTTATCCTGGAGACGGCGGGGCAACGACGAACTGCTTGCACAATCTGGGTAAAGCCGCGAAACGTCTTAAAGAAAGCGACCTAGTCCGCGACTCAACCCAGACACCGTTCTACAATCTGGTATTCCGTATTTCAATAGCATCATCTCGAGGTAATCCGTTCTTGTTTTACTGCAGTTATTCCAACAATTTTAAGACGATACCAATCTGCCATGGATTCTGAAAACAAGATTTCGGTTACCACCACTGATATCAACAAACCTTTTCGCTTTGAGGGGCTGCACTTTAAACGTTGGAAGGCTAAGATGTTTTTCTTTCTTACGACCCAAAAACTTGCTGCATATTGTGATTCGACTAAACCTGTTGCTGCGAATCCCCCTACTGCTAAAAACACTAAAGAGATTTCAAAATGGACCAACGAGGATTTTTGTGCAAGAACTACATTATGAATGCTTTGACTGATGAGCTTTACGATTACTATTCCACTTTTGATACTGCTAAAGAACTTTGGGATGCCCTCCAGAAAAAGTATTATACCGAAGAGGCTGGGACTAAGAAATATGTTGTTAGTCGTTACTTGAAGTTTTCTATGGTTGATGAAAAATCCGTGGTTTCCCAGGCACACGATTTACAGAAAATTGCACATGAAATAGTTTCTGAGGTCATGTCTATTTGTGAACAATTTCAGGTTGCTGTTCTTATTGATAAATTGCCTCCTACTTGGAAAGATTTTAAAAAGGATCTCCGTCACAAGTCAAAAGATTTTTCTATGGAAAGTTTGATTGTTAGGCTCCGTGTTGAGGAGGAGGCTCGGAAACAGGATCAGAAGGATGAGGTTCTCTTTGTTGCAAACAAAAAGAACCATAGCTCGGCGGTGCTCAAGCCAAGAGGAGGGATTGCGAAGCCAAACCAGAACCAGAACAGAAGACTGAATCAGAACAAGAAGTTACCCCCTTCTGGAGGCCAGGCTCGAAACACAGACTCTGTCCAATTTGTGTGTTACAATTGTAACAAGCCTGGCCATATGGCAAGAAATTGTAAGAACCCCAGGCGTCGCGCTCCACAGGCGAACCTGGTGGATGGAGAACCACTAGTGGCTATGATATCAGAGGTCAATCTGATAAGTGGTTCAGAAGGGTGGTGGATAGACACTGGCGCCTCTCGCCATGTCTGTTACGATCGCTCCTTGTTCAAGAAGTATTCTGAGGCTGATGATAAGAAAGTGCTGTTGGGAGACTCCCACACCACTAAGGTTCTTGGTACTGGTGAGGTGGATCTCAAATTCACTTCTGGAAGGACTGTCACTCTGAAGGAAGTCCTGCACACTCCAGAAATGAGGAAGAATCTTGTATCCGGCTACCTCCTCAATAAGGCCGGATTTACCCAGACTATAGGAGCAGATCAGTATACTCTTACTAAAAATGGCATGTTTGTTGGAAAGGGTTATGCATCTGATGGCATGTTTAAGCTTACTATTGATATGAATAAAAATGCATCTTCTTCTTACATTGTTTGTTCTGTTAATATGTGGCGTGCTAGACTTTGTCATGTTAACAAGAAACTGATTAAGAATATGAGCAACTTAGGTTTTATCCCTAATATTTCCTTAAATGATTTTGAAAAATGTGAATCATGTAGCAAGGCTAAGATCACAAAGAAACCTCATAAATCAACCTTTAAGGAAACCGAATTACTAGATTTGATCCACTCTGATATGTGTGAGTTAGATGGAGTTCTCACTAGAAATGGACATTGGTACTTTATCACATTTATTGATGATCATTCGAACTACACCTCTGTTTATTTGATGAAACATAAAAGTGAAGCATTTAGTATGTTTAAAATCTTTCTTAATGAGGTTGAGAACCAGTTTAATAGAAAGATTAAGAGACTCCGTAGTGATAGAGGCACTGAGTATGATTCGAATGAGTTCATTGCATTTTACAACTCTACTGGTATAATACATGAGAAAACTGCTCCATACTCACCCAAAATGAATGGAAAGGCAGAACGTAAGAATCGAACTTTATGTGAACTTGTAGTTGCCATTATGCTTAGTTCTGGTGCAGCTTCACATTGGTGGGGTGAAATTCTATTGACTGTATGTTATGTGCTGAATAGAATTCCTAATTCTAAATCTTTAATTTCACCTTATGAATTGTGGAAAAACAAGAAGCCCAATGTGTCATATTTTAAAGTTTGGGGCTGTTTAGCATATGTTCGTATTCCTGACCCGAAAAGGTCAAAACTTGCGAGTAGAGCTTATGAATGCGCCTTTATTGGTTATGCTGTGAACAGTAAAGCATATAAATTCTTTGATATTAACAATAGGGTGATCGTAGAATCTATAGATGCTGATTTTTACGAAGAAAAATTCCCTTTTAAATCTAGAAATAGTGGGGGCTCTGAATCTAGTAGTAGTGTGCCTAGATTAGAAGAACCTAGAAACGAGAACTCTAGCGACACTGAGATTGAACCGAGGAGGAGCAAGAGAGCTCGAATCGCTAAGGACTTTGGTCCTGACTTTGCATTCTCTTTAGAAGAGGACCCCACTACTGTTAATGAAGCCTTGACTTCCCCAGACGCTGATTTTTGGCAAGAAGCCATAAATGACGAAATGGACTCATTGGAGACTAATAGAACTTGGGAATTAGTAGACCTACCACAAGGCTGCAAAGCTATAGGTTGCAAATGGGTGCTTAAAAAGAAATTGAAACCTGATGGTTCTGTGGATAAATATAAAGCTAGACTCGTAGCTAAGGGATATAGACAAAGGGAGAACATAGATTTTTTCGATACCTACTCTCATGTGACAAGGATTACTTCTATCCGAGTCTTGATTGCCATAGCTGCTGTTCATAACTTAGTTGTACATCAAATGGACGTTAAAACTGCTTTTTTAAATGGAGACTTAGAAGAAGAGATTTATATGGATCAACCCGAGGGTTTTGTTGTCCATGGTCAAGAACACAAGGTGTGTAGATTAGTTAAATCTCTTTATGGTCTCAAACAAGCTCCAAAGCAGTGGCATGAAAAGTTTGACAGTTTAGTTATTTCAAATGGTTTCAAAGTCAATGAGAGTGATAAATGCATATATTACAAGTCTGATAATCATGCTTGCACTATTATCTGTTTGTATGTGGATGACCTTCTGATATTTGGCTCAAGCTTATCTGTTGTGAATGAAACCAAATTATTGCTTAGCCAAAATTTTGACATGAAGGATTTGGGTGAGGCTAGTGTAATCCTCGGAGTTAAAGTTACTAAATCTGCAAATGGAATTTCTCTTGATCAATCACATTATATTGAAAAGATCTTGAAGAAATATAATTACTTTGACTGTAAACCTGCTTGCACTCCTTTTGATCCTAGTATTAAATTGTTTAAGAACACTAGAGACAGTGTTAGACAATCTGAGTATGCTAGTATAATTGGTAGTCTTCGTTATGCTTGTGATTGCACGAGACCAGATATTGCTTATGCAATGGGGGTATTATGCAGGTTTACTAGCAGGCCAGGAATGGAGCATTGGTTTGCTATTGAGAGGCTCATGCGGTATCTGAAAAGAACCATGAATCTTGGATTACACTATCAGAAGTTTCCCGCTGTTCTAGAAGGATACAGTGATGCCAATTGGAACACCCTTTCGGATGACTCCAAAGCAACCAGTGGGTATGTGTTCAACATAGCAGGAGGTGCAGTCTCTTGGAAGTCCAAGAAACAAACAATTTTGGCACAATCCACTATGGAGTATGAGATGATAGCGCTAGCTGTGGCTAGTGAGGAGGCAGCTTGGTTGAGAAACCTCCTGTCAGAGATTCCCTTATGGGAAAAACCGATACCGGCCATACTAATCCATTGCGATAGTACCGCGGCTATTGCGAAAGTTCAGAATCGTTTTTACAATGATAAGAAACGACAAATACGTCGTAAGCACAACACAGTTAGAGATTTGCTAACAAAAGGGGCTGTTAGAGTGGATTATGTACGGTCAGCTGAGAACCTAGCTGATCCTTTGACGAAAGGATTAGCTCGGGAGAAGGTGTGGGACACCTCGAAAGGGATGGGGCTAAAGCCCATTGAGAAATGAGTCACTTGTGATGGATACCCAACCTATAGACTGGAGATCCCAAGAAATAGGTTCAAAGGGAAAAACGAGTCACATGGTGATATGGTAAGAATCATGCTATAAGGAGTTACACTCCAAGCCCATCCCTAAGAAGCATGACATCCTGTAGCAAAAGAGGTTGTGTTTAACACTTAATGAGTTCTATAGCTCTATGTGGAGTGGAGTACCTAGACTACAGGAGTACTCTTGATAGACTCACCTATATGAATGTTGAAGTGTGGCCGCTTCTTGGGAGAATTTGGGCAAATTCTCTAGGTCATTCATAAAACTGGGATATAAGCACATGGCCGTAAAGTGCTGGCTTTAAACATTACACATTAGTAGAGTTGTGTGTGTAGTGCTCTCAGACTTAGAGTTCAAGATCACAAGTCACTCTAGTTACTATCTGAAGCATTATCACTATGTAATGGTTCAAGTCGAAAGACACCTTTACTTATGCACAGCTTTATACCTTTGCTCGAATATTTTGTTTTAAAAATACAAGTGGGGGATTGTTGGAACTTTGGTGTGTGTATTTGTAAAACATGGTGCTTTCCTCTAGTCCCACATTGGAAAGTTACAAAACTTCTTTCTACTTTAAATGATATTGCACACTAATGAGTTTGTAAAAGAGGACCCAAGGAGAGGTCTCGCGTGCTCAGGAAAATGGGCGGCAATTTGGAAAACTGATTCGGAAACCAGTTAACCGGGTGCGCGTCACGAGTTATTCGCGCAGGGGGGGGGTGCAAATCCGAGATTTCAAAATGGAAATTTCTTGCTGATTAAGAACGTGAAAAAAACGTGTGCATAATCAGCGGTTTTCGGACTAAGTAAAAACGTGTGCATGATCAGCGGGATCTGATTTGCTGCTGATTAAGGAAATGATTTTCGGATTGATTAAAAAACGTGTGCAAAATCAAAGGGATTTGATTTGTTTTCCGAAACCAACGTCTCAGCCCTCGCCTATAAATTCAGCGTTTCACAATTGTTTTCAACACAGAAAAAACCAACTCTCTCTTCCTCCCCTAAAAGTCTTTTCTGAGTTCGAGCATTAGGTCGATTGTGTGTTTTGTTCTCGGTTTTTCTTCTGTGCAGAGGAAGGCCGAACAGAGGAGGAATTCTGGGCTGATTTATCCTGGAGACGGCGGGGCAACGACGAACTGCTTGCACAATCTGGGCAGAGCCGCGAAACGTCTTAAAGAAAGCGACCTAGTCCGCGACTCAACCCAGACACCGTTCTACAATCTGGTATTCCGTATTTCGATAGCATCATCTCGAGGTAATCCATTCTTGTTTTACTGCAGTTATTCCAACACTAACCGTGGAACAAATAAAAAGTTGGAGGATATATGATAGGGGTTTTCCCATGTGCAAAATGCAAAAAATGGTGTCACTCAATTAGGAGAGAGCCAATTGTAGAAGAAATTGCTCAAAAGGACAAGAGATGGGACATGAAAAAACACCAGGTGAGGTTATGGCAAAGGAAATAGTTTTCATACCAGAATTCGATAACACCATTCTACTAAGTGCAATACACAACCCAATATGGTTTCTGAGTAAATGGAAATACATGGATGGTGGAACACAACAAGGAAGAAGCATATATCAGTACTCCCTTCGTCCATTTTAGAGTTCAGTATTTCATTTTGAATTATCCTTTAATTAGTGTCCATTTTGTAAAGTTAGTGAATAAAAATTGGTACAATTCTATTTTGCCCCTAAAAGTATTCTATTTTGAAAAGTTAGTGAGCAAAAGTGTAATGATAATATCTCCATAAAGGGTAAGTAGGGAAAATAGAGGTAAAAGTTGATGTGAAATGTGTAATGATAATGTCTCCTTAATAAGTTGGAGTTACGAAGTTGGACACATAAAAATGGACGGAGGGAATATCATTTAAACAGTTCAACATCTGAATCTCTAAATCTATATCTACTAAACATAACTTGATTTGGTATTTTAGCCCAAGAAAAATAAAGTCCAAGACAAGCCTAATAAAAAAGCTCAAAATAGAAGATATTATTGGAGGAATATAAATATCTAGTTTCTAGAAGAGTTCTAGAATATCCTTAAATCTATGTGTAGAAGACTCAAAAAATATCTATGTGCAGAATGTTCTAAAGGGTAGTATCCATATATTAGTTTGGAATAGTCTAAAAATTAGTCACATGTTGAATTGCCACAAAAACATTTTGTAAGAATATCTTAGGTCTAGAACCATCCATTGAGTAATATAAATAGGGAGGTGTCTAGCCATTTTGTGTAAGAAAAATCTTGAGTGTTTAATGAAAATTTGAGTGTTTCCATTCACCTATCTCACTTCCAAATCACTTCCTCCTTACAAGTCTTGAAAATCCTACGACCAACATCTCCAATAGGAATGCGCTAAATAGTAAACATATTGATTGGGGTTTTTTTTTTTACCAATCCCATCTCAACGATGGCAAAGAACTCCACCTCCTCGAAAGACTCCATTGCATTGACCAGAGGCTCGTCGTCAGGCCCGACCCTGAGATTTTGGAGGCCCCAGGCGAAGTTTGAAAATGGGGCCTCTAAAGTTTTTGGATATATATATTAATTGTTCAGAATGTATAGCAATTTCACAATGGAACTTGGTGGCTCACTATTATGAGCATGTTCTTGTTTGGATGTAGAACTCACTTGCTCGATAAGGAATATTTTCTTTTGGACATTGAGTTTGCGCTTTCGAGTGCACAAATCCTTTTGAAATGAAGATCGAGCACCAAAACTTTTGAGATAAGCAGTTTGATACTGATACCTAAGTATTGGAGGTATCGGTACCAAAAGGGTTCGATTGATTCCAACCTTGGGGGTACCGATACCTAGGAAGTGGAGGTATCAGTACGGGGAGCTACAAGGCAGTTAATGGCTGCGGCACCGATACCATAGTTATGGAGGTACCGGTACCGAGCATCCTCTTTCAAGCACGATCAAACCCATAACCCCACCCAAATCCGACACACACTCTCTCTCTCTAAACCTCCATTGTTCTTCACCCAAACTCAAACTCAAACCCTAGCCTCCAATCACCCTCTCAATCCTCCATAGTCTCCCCCAGATCACCCAATTTCAAGGGTTTCAAGCAAAATCAAGGTAAACTCATCTCTCTCTTCTTAAATCCGAAATTTTCATTTTTTTTTCTTTCCCATAAAAATCCCAAATTTCTTCCTATTCCCCACAAGATCTACACCAAACCACCCTATTTCACTACATACCATCCAAAAACCCTAACCCTAAATCCGAAATTTCCATATTTCCTCACAAAAACCTAACTCTACCCTCTCAAACCACCATGCCAAGGATCAGAAAGACCGCCAATCATGCTACCACCTCTCGCCAAGAAAATAAAGATATTGTGGCGGAGTTTGAGGAAGAGGAAGAGCTTTCGTTCAGGGAGGCTTCGTCTTCTAGGGGCAAAAAACGGAGGAGAACTCCGCAAGAGATTGCAGCGGATAAGCAAAAAACCTGGGAATCAAGCATGGACAAACGGAAAATCAAGAATGAGCGGCAAGTGGATGCTGAAGCTTTGGGGAAACGAACGCTGGGGCCTCTGTATCGTCATGAGAAAAGGTTTGACTTTCTGGACTGAGAAATTAGAAAGTTACAATAAAAAGTTAGTTGTTGATTTTTACAGAAGCGAAAAGTGCCTGTGGGTGAGTGGGAGAATGATCCCAATGCTGCTATTACTTCTAGGGTTGCAGGAGTAGATATTGTGATAACACCTAATGATATAGCCCATTACTTGAAACTCACCCGCCCTTCCCCCGAATCAATTACTTATCCAATCAAAGGCATGCAAATTGACCAAGGGGTCATCAATGAGGATTTGTATTTGAACTCGGCCGAGGCTGAAATCCCCCATGTGCCAGGAAAATTCAGGGGTACTTACCGTTTCTTGAACAAATTGATTCATTATAATCTTTATCCGAGAGGGACCGAGCATAAACCATCGCGAAAGAGTGGGGAGCTATTGTATGCATTTGCTTCAAAAGATATGGTGGTGGATTGGGCTATGATTATTTTTACTCAGTTGGTGGATTTCAAGAATGATACTTTATCCACAGCCCGTATGTCGTTCCCATGTATGATCACGGCTTTGTGCAAAGAACAATGGGTGAGGGGGCAGGCATATAACAAGCTAGAGGATCTTGAGCCAGGGCCAATGACCAATACTTTTGATGAAAAGAGTGTTTCACAAACCTATGCCGCCAAAGCCCAACCTGTGGGAACCGAAAACTATTTGACCACCTTGCCTCCCAAGAAAGCAAAGCCGCCAACGTGGTCCAAGTTGCTCTATTGTCATAACATCTTGATCATCAAGAGTTTGAGGAAGGAAAAAGTGGAAAGGAGGGGAGTTATGAGAGAGCAAGAACGTCAAAAGAAGGAATTAGCATGGCAAACATCCCTCATTGAGCAACAATATGGGGTGAAGTATGTGACCGAGCCGAAGAAGAAGCCGATGTGAGTGATGACTTTACGGGGTGACTTTCCAACTAGCAAGTATTGTGGAACTCTTGCTAGTTGGTAGCTTTGAGCATGTGTTGAGTTGTGATAGCGGAAGGATTGTATAGTTTCTATGTTTTCAAATTTTCTGAATTTCGTTTGCTAGGGACTAGCAAAGTTCAAGTTGGGGGGTTGTAGACAACCCAATCTAGGCTTCCAGATTAGTTTACTTTCGGTTTCTGATTCCCCGATGATGAAATGGATTAAGAACACCCCGGGAATGTCGAGTGTTTGAACTTCGAGTGTTTGATACCCTTTTGAACCCTTGAACCTAGCCTAAGCCTTTCAAAACTCCCAAAACCTTACTAGCACGCATTGGTTGAGACCCAACACGCGCGGGTCAAAGTGCCAGGTGTTGGTTAGATGGTCAGGTTTGACCGTGGACCAGTTTTGGATGGCTTGGACTCGCGCACACATGTCCCAGACTCGCGCGTGCTGGTTAGCGTCTGGTCAAACTTGCTTTATTCAGCGTGCAGAAGTCATTATCAAGGGGAGTACAGCCCATTGGAAGCTTCCATTTTGCCGGAAAAGCAGTATCCGGGCAGGAGGTGTCCACATCCCCCATATCTCCCACCAACCTTTCTTAAGGTGGAAACTAGGCCACCAAGCCACCCCAACCAGCCATTGCTTGGCTGGTTGCACCTCTATATCTACCACCACTTCTCCTATAAATAGCCCTCATTGTCTCTCTTTCAAAGGGTTACAAAAATCCATACTCAAAGGGTTATCACTTTGTACTCTTTTAAGCAAACTAAAAGAGATACAAAGGCACCCAAGAATTATAGCTTGTTCTCACTCAAATACCTCATACAACCTCAAAGCTCAAATATCTTTCAAAATAAAAAACCCAAGGTATAACACCTTTGTACTGCTTTCTGTTCTGATCCCTGAGGGGGGCTGGCAGGGTCAAGGCTGGTAATTAATACCATGCCCTGGCCCTAAAACTAGCAAGGTTTCAAAAATCGTAGTGGCTAGAACCAGCGCGCGCCGGTCATAAGAACGCGGGCGCCAGTCCATGGCAGCACGCGCCGATCGTTTGTGGGGATTGGTGTCTAGTTCTTTTATGCCTTTTCATATTTATTCACCATTGTAAGCATGCTAACAACCAGATTACTACTTTTCTTTGTTAGAACTGCTAGCCTTAGTTTCAATATGTATCTATGCTGCTATGGAATACCCCTAGGGCTTTTCTGAACATGTCTCAGAACCCAGAAACATGTAAAACCAAGCACTGGTTTCCGAGCCTGAACCCGCGCACGCTTGTGGCTTACTCGCGCACGTAGGTTGACCTATGACCAGTGGCTGGCCTTTGCATTGGTAACTAGGCCTTAGCCTCTGTGATTATCCACACACTGTTTATGGGGTGTTTTATTCATTTTGTGGCTTTGTAGCCTTTTCAAACTGCCTAAACTGTATATTGATTGCCGGTAGACTGTATGGTTTGCCCTGGGTGTGCACTGGTCCTTCCAGAGCCCAGAAGGGGATAAAACCAAAGACTGTTGGAGCAAGCTAACACACGCGCGCCAGTATGGGGTTCGCGTGCGCAGGTCTGCTTGCATGTAGTGATCTACGTGAAACAGATCAGAGCATGCAAGCTTGCCCCTTGTGTATGCCAACTTCCAGTTGTGCACTGTATTGAACCATCCGAGCAGTATTTGGCCTTTATCTCGTTTATTGCTTATCATAACATGTCATCCATGCTATCGATCACATCCTGCAAACTGTTGCAGTTTTAATCCCCATTAAACTGTTCCCCCGTCCTAATTGGCTAAAGAATTGATTAATCAAGGAAGAATCACAAATATTTTCACAAAATGCCTAAGTAGAGACCAATCTCCGGATTGGGCGAGATGGGTGCCTTAAAACCCTTCCCCTCTCGTAACCTGGCTCCCGAACCCAGATATAGTTATGACAGACTGGTGCTTTCACTTTTTCAATCAAACAGTGTGGCAGGTGCTTCGAAATACAGTTCCTTGGGTGTCGGACCTTCAAACCCGAGTGGCCACTCTGTATTCCGAGCGCTTGCCATCCGCGCTCGCGCTCCCTCGATCCGGGCCCTATGCCTTGCGTTGGGAAAACGGAATTTCCTAAGGGCATGCTGCCCACAGGGGTGTGATAAGCACCCAATAATGCCATTATTGGTGCGTTAAGTCCTTAGTTTTAGCTTAATTACACCTTTAAATTAGTTGTTTCATTTACTTTTGCATGTAAGGTTGTTTTGAAGACATTTCAGGAAAATCGTGCGAATAAAGCTACTTTTGATGCCATGGACGATCCCCGAGGGTGATCGAGTCTCTAGAGCTAAAGAAGGAAGGCACGGAGGTGACCGAAGCCATAAAAGGCCAAGAGGAAGACCAAAGAGCAAAAGCTGAAGTTAAAGGCCTCGGTATCGATACCTAGGTTGTGGAGGTACCGGTACCGAGTGGGTTAGAGGCAGCAACTTAATGAGCTCGGTACCGATATCAATGTTGTGGAGGTATCGGTACGGAAGGGCCTTTGTAGCTAAATTTTAGGGCAATTTTGTAAGTTATTTTGAGCGAAAAGGGGGCGATATAAATACCCCGTAGGGATTAGATATAGTAGTACAACTTTTTAGATCTAGAATAAGATTTGCTTACTCTTACTATTTTGTTCTTGCTTGTTCTTCATTTTCCTAGCAAAAACCTGCATTTTCTACCTTTGTCAATCTTAGTTTGTTATTTCCGTCTTTATTAAAGTTGTAGCTACGTTCTCGATCTAAGCAAGGTTTTCGACGTTTAGACGGCCAACTTTGTTTTACTTTAAACGGTGGAAAATAAACGGCTAAATTGAACGAAGATTTAACTAATATAAAACGGAAGGCTAGGTCTAGGAGATCCTAACACCCACGACTCAAGTCAATCCACTTTTCTCATCCTATTACTCAGCTTGAGATACACAACTAAGGTTCTCAACCCGAGAACTTTGCATTAAAAACTATTTTAGACTAGAAATGTGGTTCGAATACCGAGCGAGTTCTAAAATTCATTTGGAAAACGCCTCGAGCTACATAGCTCCAAGCATCATGTGTGGCAAGTAGCATGCTCTTGCCTACACATGATCAAAGAGGTTAACACCTTAGCAATTTGACAAACGAACCCGAACTAACTTGATTTTCAAACCCAAGATTGAAGTTTTATGATGAGATAAGCAATATTAACCCGAGCCATGAGGTGCTAATCACCCCATGACCAAGCTTTATAAACTACTCACTCATATCTAGAGAGATAAAAGCAAGGCAAAATCTAGAAAACATTTTTAACCAACGAAATTTGAAATAAACTTGAGATTACTATACATCGAGAACGTAGCTACAACTTTAATAAAGACGGAAATGACAAACTAAGATTAAACAAAGGTAAAAAATGCAAGTTTTTGCTAAGAAAATGAAGAACAAGCAAGACAAAATAGCAAGAGTAAGCAAATCCTATTCTAGATCTAAAAAGTTGTACTACTATATCTAATCCCTAGTATTTGTGACATAACGGGGTATTTATATCGCCCCTCTTTTTGCTCAAAATAACTTATAAAGTTGCCCTAAAATTTAGCTACGAAGGCCCCTCGGTACCGATACCTCCACAACATTGGTATCGGTATTGAACTCATTAAGTTGTTGCCTCTAACCCACTCGGTACCGGTACCTCCACAACCTAGGTATCGGTACCGAGGCCTTTAACTTCACCTTTTGCTCTTTGGTCCTCCTCTTAGCCTTCTATGCCTTCGGGTCACCTCCGGGTCACCTCCGGGTCTTCCTTCTTTAGCTCTAGAGACTCGGTCACCCTCGGGGATCGTCCATGACATCAAAAGTAGCTTTTATTCGCACGATTTTCCTGAAACATCTTCAAAACAACCTTACATGCAAAAGTAAATGAAACAACTAATTTAAAGGCGTAATTAAGCTAAAACTAAGGACTTAGCGCACCCATAATGGCATTATTGGGTGCTTATCAGTACCCTTAGATCGTGGGTTCTGAGTCCAGTCACCGTCATTTGAATGATTTTTGCCCAACTACGCTACACTCCGCGCTTTTCAAAATAATATGTGGCATAAATTATATTTAACATGTTTTTCTTTTTTGGGGCCCAATAATTAAGCCCAAAATGGGAGGCCCGAGGCAATCGCCTTATGGGCCTATGCCTATGGCCGGCCGGCCCTACAAGCCAATATCTTCCGCACCAAGTAGGGCATCACAATTCTCACCAGCGCAATGTCCATCCTGAATAGCCAAAGAGAGGCAAGGGTCGTGGTAATGACGCCCACAGGTCAAATCGAAGAAAATGATCGGGTCCTCAGAAAGGTTTTCCTTGCATGCAGAGAGTGCAGATTATGTTATCCTCGAGCAAAGGCCCCGACACAAAAATCGGGACAAAATCAGCCTCTTCCACGACTACTTGAGCCAAGTGCGACTGAAGAACTAATGAAACGTGGTCTAGAATATGGATTCGGTCGTGGGGACATGTATTTATACGATGCAGATTCCTCATTTCCGTGTAGCACGTCGAGTGTAAATGGTGCTTGCATGGGACGAGAAAGGACACAATATCCCCAAGTTGGTATCCTTCTAGACAGATAATGCATTCTTCATTTCCCACGAAACCCTCAAAACTCAAACCCTTCTTCTCCGATGAAATCGTCGGCCGCCCAGTCGTCGGCCATCTCTGTCTATCAATGTTGGACATAGAATATCGAAATGAGTTCACTGTTCTTTTTAATTGAGACCCCTTTCAAATGTGGAATATTGTCTATGAGGTTCTCGTAGTAACCCCTATAGCTAATTGTTGATTGTGAATTTGAGAGCGTCATATTAGCTAGGTTTAATTGCAATCATTGATTTGTTCGATAGAGAGAAATATTAAAAATACTGCAGCTATCAATGTTTTGGTTTGGTTGGTATGATATCATGTAATTACTCAAATATGCAATTCTATTACTGCTTACATGTCATAAGGGTGACGCTTAATTAAAAAACAACTTTTGTGATGATTGTTTGTTTGTAAGGCTGTTAAATAGTTGGGAGGAAAATTCATTTAGGTACGAACGGGCAACGGAAAATCCTATTCTTGAACGTGGTGTTTAATTGCTGAAAATTGTGTTTATTGCGAACAATTGATGTTTATTGCAAACTCAATACCAAGTTGCCTTGGGGCGTTACAGTTTTCAATGGTTCGAGATAAGCTTTGAGATAGACTATACGACGTGAGACGGGTTGTGCCGTTGGTTAGGTCCAGTGAGTCAATCCGTATGGTATTGAAATAGCATATACTGAGTACGAGTCTTGATTATATTTCTAGTGACTATCGACGGGGATTGCTACTCTAACGGTGGTTCGTTTGTCAAGTTGAATGAACCGTAGGCTTTGCCACAATTATATTACAAGGGGATACTGAATAGGAAACCTTAGTCCCTACTCTAACGGTGGTTCGTTTGTCAAGTTGATGTTTATTGCAAACTCAATACCAAGTTGCGTCGGGCGTTACAGTTTTCAATGGTTCGAGATAGGCTTTGAGATAGACTATACGATATGAGACAGGTTGTGTCGTTGGTTAAGTCCAGTGAGTCAATCCGTACGGTATTGAGATAGCCTATACTTAGTATGAGTCTTGATTATATTTCTGGTGACTATCGATGGGGATTGCTACTCTAACGGTGGTTCGTTTGTCAAGTTGAATGAACCCTAGGCTTTGCCACAATTATATTACAAGGGGAGACTGAATAGGAAACCCTAGTCCTTTCTCTCTCATGTCTTCAAAAATTGCTTTCTAGTTTTCTTTTAGTTTACTCAAATCAAATCACAAATCCAATCTTCATCTATTCTCCGAGTTAAATTAGAAATAAATTGAGAGTATCATAACTTAGCTTTTTACTTCCCGTAGGCGATCTTGGACTTAACTACTGTTATTCGGAATATTAGTTAATTCCTTATTTTATAAATTATATTTTTGGTACGAAAATGATAGACCGCATTTGCCTCTGATAGAGTTCGCTTACAACAACTTCTAGGCTAGCATGGGATGGCTCCTTTTGAAGCATTGTACGCAAGACTGTCAATCTCCAGTCTGTTGGACAGACATCGGAGAGCAGTTTGTTAGGACCAGACCTTGTTCGTGAAACAACCGAGAAGCTGCAGCTGATCAGACAACAATTGGTGATACCTTAGAGTCGACAAAAGAGTTATGCTGATAGAAGAACTCGACCGTTGACCTTCATTATGTTGTTGAAATTTTAGGTACGACGAGGGATTATCTGTTTCGGACAGAAGGGGAAGATTTCGCCAAGGTTCATAGCACCATTTGAGATTCTAGAACGTATTGGGGAGGTTGGATATCGTGTAGCCTTGTCACCGCAGATAACACGAGTGCACAATGTATTTCATGTGTCTATGCTTATTATGTACTTTGTACATCCCTAGCACACACTCAACGAAAAGAACTTACCCTAAATGATGGTACAATGCTCGAGGATGGCACACATCAGACACTCTACTAGCCTTGACCAAAAACCACCTCTGGCACTAATCTGCGTCTGCCGAGGGAAATAGTAACGAGATTTCCCATGTTCACCCTTCCAAACTCAATATTTGCTTTGATAATATTATACAAACAACTGATGATAATACAGACTGGTCATTAGAACCAACTAAGAAGCAAAAACTAAAACAACTTCAATGGAAAAGAAAAGAAAAAGATTTATCTTCACGAAGCAATGTTTGCGGCTCATCCCATATTACTCATCATCCATTCCACTTGCCCAATTCTGCCCTCCAACGGTACTAAATCTCCATTTCCAAACAAGGGTCTCGGTCTCTTTTTTAGAATAGCAGCCTCCCCCGTTGGAGAAAAAGGACTTCCATTGCAGTTGCCAAACCGGGCAGGCAAATCCGAAGAGTTTCTGTTTTCTAGAGAGGTGGCAAGTTCAGATAAAGAGGGAATTTTTGGGGTGTCAAAAGGGTCCAGTCCGTTGCAGTCATTTGAAACCTTGATCGCCAATTCGGAGAGCTCATCCCTGGCAGCTTCGAGCCCAGAAGTGGCAGCAGCGTGGTCGTTCAGAGCATTACAAGCTTTTTCAAGGATAGATTGCAGGTACTTGCTTTGGGCTTCAATCCGAAGTTGAAGACGTTGCTGAACCTGGTTTCAAGTTATGGCCAAAGCTGTCAGAAGAGAGTTTTAGTTGACACTAGAGCATTCCTAACATACTTCGTTAGATGTTCAAATATTTTTCACGACGTTTGTAAAACCTCTTCATCACTTCTAGGAAATGATGCTGGTAACAGTAGTTTAGTTCACCAGCAGTTTAGTTTCTGATAAGAGACTGATTACAGCAGTTGATGAAGGGCTTAAAATAAAACTCCAACCACCTAAAAAATTTCCAATCATTTGCAACTCAATGTATTTTTTGTTGTCGCAATGGAGCAACTCTCCTTCACCATACCTCGGTTTCTTTCAGTAAGCATGCAAAATCATTAATAAATAGATGATGAGAATGTTATTCATATCCAAAATTTTCACCTCATTTCATCACTACCTCACACAAGCAAGTAGATCCGACATGTATTTTTTAAATGTAGAGCTAGAACTTTGGTCTCCAGGAGTGAGAGATGGAATCATTCACAGATAGTTATTGCACGGGCTATTTTCAGTTTAATATGTGATTAGGGTTCTTTCTTGAACTCCGCTATAAAGAGTGGCCTGTGCTGTGTGGCTTCAAATTTTAAGATTTTGCTTTTGGCTTAAGCTTTCAGTTTCACTACACATTCATGGGTAAGACCTTATAAAAAGAAAATATAAAAATGATTGATGAGAGTAGCTTAAGTCGAAGTCAATAAGCTGATACTTAAGGAACACAAACATAAGCAAAGGAACTAACCTCCAGCTGCTCGTGCAATCTTCTCTGGACTTCCATCTGTACTCGTAAAGCCTCAGTAACCTGGTATCCACTGTTTGAAGATGAAAACCAGCAAAATGAGACGACAAACAACTGACTTTCGTGGCAAGAAAAAAAAGGTATAACCACCAGCAATTAGATTCTTCTTTCATAAACCTAAATTGGTCCAAATGAGACACCTGCAATTAGCTTCAGACTTAAGTGTTTTAGTGTCTTCTTCTAAACACAAATGGAAGGAAAAGAACGTTAGCATACTCATTCAAATCTTGAGCTAATTTTGATGATGTTGATGTAGATGAACCGGTGTCCTGACTCTCTGCGATGCAAGACACTGCAATCCCCACATGTCAAATAAATATTAGCGATGAATCAAAAGGATTTCAACTACTGTATTCACTACCTGATATTTCATCATTTACCCCTACACATATTGATGAAAACGGGCTTCTGATTTTCAGGAGTACAAAAATAGTTCAAATCTTTTTCCGAAACAGAGGATGACAGATCAGAAGACTGCATCCACACAAAGAATACCAGATACTAAAACCTCTAAACTGCCTTTATGAAACTTCTATGTCCAAAAATCAAACACGTCACACTAAAGTTATAGAACTGCTATGTCCAAAAATCAAAAATCAAACTTCTATGCCTTTATGCATCCACACATTTGCCTCTCTTTTTTGTAGAAAATTGTTTCATGCTTTTAATTCATTTGTTTGTTGAGTTTTTGTTATATCATAATGTGAAACTTGTAAGCAATATAGAGAGATCAAGGTCGGTACCATCTTTAGAGTTTTCAGTCAAGTCCTTGCAAGGTTGCTTCCCCAACCGATATTTCTGCAAGGACATCATATACAAAAATTCATGCTGGTGAATACATAAAAGATTGCTTCAATTAAGGAGTCACCAATTTGCAAAGAAAGAAGGAAACCAATAGAAATGGAAATATTGCAGGAAAATGGCATAGATTAATATTCAGAAACGGTCAACAACAGCAAGTGGGCATGAAAGACTATTCTTTCATTTTTTATTTTTGCTCTTTTCTTCTCCTTTCTGTGGGTCGAGAGGCAATGTGGCAATTGAGCATGTCAAGCAAACAAAACAAGAAAACCATATCAAGACTAAGCAGCCAGAAAGCAAAATACAGAAACAACAAACCTGAAGATGGGACTTCAGGTGATAAAGGGTAAGACCTTTGACCCCCATTGTTCTCAAAATAGTCTTTGGTGTCGCCTCTGCAATTCACGTTAATGCAAGATTAAGAAACTTACCTCTCTTAAACAGAACTCAGTTCATGAAAACCATTAATATAACAATATGTAAACTTTCACTATGCAATAGTGAGCTAAAGAAAAATTATCTATTGACCAAGACACAGCATCTTCGAAGTTCTAAACACAAATCAAGTCGAGTTGAGTTCAATGACTACAGGGCTGTCTGGATAGTGCTGGCATCAAATCACTACACGTGACTGCAGTTGAGAATATTGGCACAGCTTATCGCTTAAGATTTTTTTTTTTTTTGATAAGTAAATAATTAATATAAGTAAGGCATTAAGGGAATGCCACCCGTATACAACTTAAGAATTAGTAATGAGATCAGTAAGATATTAAAAAGAAAACCCTCTCTCTCTCGTGCAATAACTAAATGAAACATGTCAACCCACCAAATTTTCATTTAGTTTTTGTAGGCATGCCGCATGCTTGCAATATACTATTAGTCTTGCGTAGTTAATATCTCCAAATGTTAGCCCCAGATCAACAGGATTTCTCCACCAAAGGTGCTGTTGCCATGGGGATACAAATTTTCCTTTGGGCAATTGAGTTTGTTACAATTTGCTTAGCAACTAAGTGAGGTAGAACCACTGCCTCTTTTGGAAGAAAATGAGGGTCAAATAAGAACAGTTGGGTCACCAAATCTAATGTTCTTGAATCTTAAATCATTTCAGGTTGCATTATTTGAGACAGAGTACCCAGAGTACAAGTTCTAAGTGGAACAATCAGTCTGAATCCAGACTCAAACCTGCATTCTTTTGATATTCTGTAGCAACAAAAACAACCACCAATTTGGAGAAACAAACTGCTACTACAATGACCTCCCATGTTGGGAAGTGGGAAGCAATATCCTAATTTGCTTGGCTTATTTCTTTTGGGAATACGCCAATGCTGACTTTCGCTACCCATCAGCTCACATGTCTTTGTTGTGGAACCATCACTGGAATCCTTGACTTGAGCATATGCCTTGTGAGTGACATGGAAACAACAATAATCCAAACAAAGAAATCAAATGTGCTGGGTAGCGAAGTCAGGTTTGGACTCAATTGTATTCCCAAAAGACATAAGCCAAACAAATTAGGAAATTACTTTCCGCCTCCCAACACGGGAGCTGCTAATACTAGCTTATTAGTCTCTCCAAATTGAATTTGCAGAACTGCTTAGTGAGATGAGTATCCTTGTGATCCTTTTGAACTTAAAAGAGTCAGACATCGAATACTTAAGATCCAACTGCAAAGTGCAAAGCCTTTGACGGAGAACAATCCTGCCATGGCCTCTACATAAATATCACTTAGCAATCAGTATCATTTCTCAATTCGTAACACTGCATCAGCAGACTAGTCTAAAATAAAAACTATATGGACAACATCAAAAATCAAAATTAATGGAGAGTAATGGATAGGAACTTTCCCTGACGGAGAGGACAAAGGACCATTACCTACTCTAACTTTGTACTTACCAAAGCAAGGAGAGTAAGAATAGAAAAGACTGGAAGAGCTGTCGTATGGTCAGTAGCTCTAGAATCCATTATTACAGACCAAGAAGAACAGGTAGCACTAAATGCAATAGCAAGGATACTTGCAAGTTGTGTGAGCAAAGTTAGAAGTAGATGTAAAAGCCATGGTAGAAAAGTATCAAGTCGAGCCATCAGTGATCTTCAGAAAGAGCACCAGTATCACTAAAAGTGCCCATAGAAGCCAGATGTGCCCATGAAATGATCAGACATGAGAGCATACAAATCAACAAATTCAGCAAACAAACACCCTCGTTGGGCAACCCATCAGCTTATAGAAGTGCTCCCTCACGTGACGATCTTTCTCCAGTTATCACACAAAGATCTTACCTAACAATGCTACCCTTGCCACTAGACCTGGTCTTACTTGGCTGCTCTGTTCCTGATGAACATGTGCATATGTCTCTCTCTCACGGAAAAAGAATCCTTGTATGGTGAGTGTTAAATCCAAAAATGATCTTAATCCATAACGCAACCAAAATATTAACACATGTATAATTCTCCCCAAATCGCAGCCACCTTGCTATCAAGCACCACCACCCTCAACAATTCGCTACCTGCTTTCCCTCCTCATTGTAGTCCGTTTTCCCTCCCTCCTGCATATCACGCGACCCCTCCCCCAGTGGGGGATCCAGGAATTTTTCTACAGATGGGTCACTCCTTTTGGACCAGCCCTATACGTGTGCAAGTCGCCAAGTCGTAGCCGAACTCACGTTAATTTTCATGATTCAATTCAAAAATAAGAGCGAGAGATGAGCTTGTAAAAAATAATAAACAAAATTCAAAATATTAAAGAAAATAAGAGTTTTTTTTTATTTTTCCGTGGAAGTTCTAGTTATATTAATTGATTTGTGTAGCAAATGGCAACATTGTAGATGGCTTTATGGTACCAATGCTACATAAAGTCAGTTTAAGGGTGAGTTCGAGTCCCAACCCAGTCAAAATTCAAGGATAGAAGTGTTTTTTTTAACCATTGAGACAAAAAGAAACAAGATTTCTAATGCCAAGACTCCCACTGTCATTCATGAGGGAGCACAGCTCTCTACCACTGGAACAACTGAGCAATCTCTTTAATTTTCGGCATATTTTATATATATTACTTACTTAGTCTTGGGGGCCCTCCTTTGGGGCACTATTTTCAGCTGGGTGACGCCTGGGTCATGTAACCCGTCTGTGCCTACATTGGATCCGCCCCTGCCCTCCCCTTACCCCAACCCATTTCACACCCCTTCCCCCTCCCTCCGCCATCACACCTCCAAACACCCTCATTCACAATATTTCTCTCTCCAATGTTTAAGAAAAAAAAAACACAAGAAGTTCGGCTGGGTAATTGAATGCTACTATTTGTTTAGCAAGTTGAGTCCAAACTCTAGTCATCGGGGACCAACCAATGTGTGTTCTCATGAAGTGTCGGGTTGTCGGTGAGTGAGAGGTAGGGAGCTCACACAACTGAAAGACCCCCGTAGATGACAATTAGGGATGTAAGAATACCGACTAAACCGTTCAAAGCAAATTTACCAAACTAAACCGACAGGTTTTGACCAGTTTCTTACATGTGATTGGTCTGGGCAGTTTGGATTAAGGGGAAATATTGGTTTTGCGGTTCGGAAGCAGTTCAAGACATTAAAAACCATTTGAAACCGAAACCAACTGAATCTCACGAGATAATATATATTACCCTACGGTAGTTGCGCCTCCTGCTATTTTGTTCTTCTCCAGGTCTCCTGCTATGGCTGCCTAATTGGATATTTTGGTGGACACAACCTCTATTTTTGTGAATAGTTTTTTTGGGTTAATCATCTATTCATTGACTGGACAATGTCAAATCTTACTATCGGGAATTGGCCCAATTTTGTAAAGTCCAAACCGATAAACTGCACCGAACCAAACTGCCAAAATACAATGCGGTTTGTTGGTGGTAACTGTCAACTTCGGTACACAATAATTAAAAACCGATTAAATCCGTTCGGTTTATTTTTTCAATAAAAACTGGCCGAACCTAACAGCTTACATCCCTAATGACAATGATTGTCTGGACGACACAATTAAACCTTCCTCCTTCAAACGTGAGAGGGTGGTGCTTCGAGTTGGTGGGGGAGCGTATGGCGGCCATTTGCCATGCTTCGATCTAGCCAAAGACAATGGGACCCCGTTCGTTTTGGGATTTTGGATTTGGATTTTTAGGTAATAAGTGTAGAGAAAAATAGAGTAATGATTGAAAATAAGGATAATGATTGGAGAGAGATAAAGAGAAAAATGAGAGTAATGATTGGAGAGAAATAGGGTAATAATTAGAATCCAAAATCCAAAACCCAAACCGAACGGGGTCTGGATGATTAGGGATGGAGGTGATGTTAAACGGTAGGCAATGTTCAACGGGCATGGGGGAGGGTGATGAGGGGTGGGTAAAGTCAATGTTCTGATTAATTTTATGACAAAAGGGGGTGTGGTGATGGCGGTGGTCATGGTGATGGTGTGCCGGTGGTGGAAGGGAAAGTGGCAGCTAGGGTGGTGGCTGCAGTAGCAGGAAAGGCAAATTATGTATGTTGATGATTACAGGGTAGAAATGCACTTAAAAATTCAAAATTCTCGAAAGTGTACTAAGACAAGACGATGTTCATTTGGAAGCCCCTCATGCATTTATACTACTGTGGCTCAAAATACAAGAACGGCCTCAGAACACAACGAATATTACACCACAATTTTCATTTGTGAGCCTCGAAAAAAAGGTGACTTCTGGACCTGAATCTAGGGCACAGTTCTATTTGCTTCAGGCTGATCCATGCCAACCATACGCCAATGCATGCAGTGTCTTGGCCTCAAAACTAGGCTCTAGGTGCAGCACCATTAACCTAGGAAGTTCAGCAACGGCACTCCTTCTAAAGCTTTCTGAAGAGACACTCACTCCTAAAGCACTTTGCGAAGCTTCTAAAGCACACTATCTCCAAGGCAATACAAAAGAATTAATTGAGAAAACATGTAAGCATGTATTCCCCCAATTCCACACACACAGCCCCTCCCTGCAGCACCCTAATACATAATAAGCAACCATAGTAATAACACAACAGGAAGATCGGGTCAAGTGAGTCTACAAGATGATTTGTACTATTTATACATCTACGTTTTACGAACACCATACCAAATTTTTTTTCTTCTTGTAAGTTATGTGGTTAATGTTTTCAACCCCTAGCCAAGCAAACCAAACCGAGCCTTGAGTCCTAATCAATTAGTTTTGGCTACATGACTCGTTTTTCTCCACTGAGCTCTACAATCATATTCTTAATCAGATAAATTCACGTCATAAGGATCTAACAAGGTATTTCAAGTCTACTGTCAGCTTTCTAATGCACAACCCTCCTCCTTTATCTGGTTTGGAATGGGATGTGTGCCAGACGAGACACTAAGCATGACAAAGACAGAGTCAGACCCAAGCCTGGCATTTTGATTCAGCAATAAAATAATAACTACACAAATAAGAAAAAGATACACCAAACATCAGAAGATTCTGCCAGTGCAATGACAAATTTTCATAGTCACTTTAATTTGTCCCCAAGTAGATCAAGCATGCCAAAAATTATTGCCATGAATGGTTCCAAAACTAGGTTTCGTTTTCAAGATATAGTATTTTCTTCTTGGTAAAGTACACTTTTCAAGACATCACCCTAAACAATTGACAAAGAAGAATACTAATGGTGCAAAACTGAAAAAGACAAGTTAGAAAAATCAAATACACCATTGGTCATGTTTGGAAAAGCCAACCATGTATTTTCTAGAGTTATTTATGCCTTGTTCTCTTTACAATTCAAAAAGAATTTTTCATAGGTGTAGTCAGCATTGAGAGAGAGAGAGCACTAAACTATGGGCTAGACATACCCACCAACATGACCCACAATCAAATAATGACAGCAATGATGGAAAAATATTAAATTTGGGAATCAAGAAAGAAATGACGGAAGAGATAAATTGACTTTGGCATTATATAATGATGACAAATGTCACCACTGATAAAGGCAACTTCATCAAAACTCCCAATCTAGCAAAAAAACAACACAGTAATGGGAAAATGCTAACCATAGAGGACTAAGTGGTGGTTATGATTTACAAATTTGCATTGAAAATATATGAAGTGAGCATAAAAATATGTGTGGGAATGCGTCAAATGTCAACTGACTCAACTGAAACCACGCAAAGTGGGGGGTTTCTTACTTGGGCCAAACACTCTCTGGAGAATCTAGACCTGCGATAGGTCCACTGAGAAACCAATCACCCATAGGTTTCTACCATCCACCAAGGACTAGTGGCACAGCCGGACTGGCCAGACTTGCAGGAGAGCAAGGCACGAGGGGCGTCCGCACGTCTCAAACCAGTGGCCCTTGGGTCCAAACCACTTGGAAAAAGGTCCAAACCACTTGGAAAAAGCCATTTGTCACTAGGCTACCATCCCATGGTCCAATGAACGGGTCTATATGTTACCCCACATTCATTCACGTTTATATATCTTGTTCATAAATACTTAAAAATATGATTTTTGCACCCTACTTGGTTATAATAGGTGGACTCCAAATTTTGTCTTCTAATGCTGTAATTATGTGTAATTCGAAGCACTAAAAGATAACTTTTGGGGTGCAATAATTATTTTTCTTTGTGAATAAAATACATACTAATTTGCAATAAAACATTAAGAAAAATTACCCCTCTTTCTCAAAAAAATTGTCCGGTCCGCCAGGCGAGAACTTTAAAAAATACTCCATGTTTATCAGGAAAAATTCAAACTTTTTTTAGTAACTAGCGGCAAAAGGTATGAAATTTCGTTCGACAGAAATGTTTCTAAATTCTCAATTTCTCATATTTAATACTAACTAGCGGCAAAAGGTATGAATTTCGTTCGACAAATAAGTTCCTAAGTTCTCATTTTGCGTCTCGGACAATCTTTTCGGGACGGATGGTACTCAATAAACTGATTGAATGAACTACACATTTCCAAATTAAAATTCGAGCGAGAGAGAGAGAGAGAGAAAGCGAAGGAGACTTATTATATCTATGGGTACTCACTGTCAGGTCCACCGAGCTGAGCGACGGCATCAACAAATCTGTCATGGAGCTCCACCGTCCACCGGAGCCGGGGCTTCGGATCCGTGGACAAGACCAGGCACGGGTCACCCGTCAGGTGGGTCCCATCCATGGACCCACGGAACTCTCCGTGGACCCCCACACTCCCGTCCATCGCCAGCGAATGAATCGCCGAGTACATTTTCCCGGCAAAATCCCGACCCACTTGAGAGTTTTCCCGAGAAAGTGATGGCACTAGGCCCAAACGAACCCAAATGCCTGAATGGGTTTTGAGAACCAGTGGTGTTTAGAGAACAGAGGCAAGTTTAGAGAGAGAGAGAGTGTGCGCGTTGAGAGGGAGAGAGAAACTAGACGAGATATGTTGTTGTGTCTCTCTGTCTCCTTTCCTTTTGTTTCTCTCTCTCTCTCTCTCTCTCTCTCTCTCTCTGTGTGTCTAGGCGGGGCGGAGAATACTGGGCGGTCTTTTTTTTGGTTTCTCTCTCTAGTGTGAGGCTAATAGAAGAGGGAAATGTGTTTTCTTGGTCGGTGGATTTGCTTTTCACAAAATTGATCAAAGTTTAATTTTTGGGATCAGGCCGTCAAAAAAAATATTCTTAAGAGTTTCAAGTCTCGACGTGGATAGTCAGCTTTTGATCGGGCTAGAAAGAAAATTAATTGAGGTTTGTAAGCCGGCTGGAACACCTCGTGACATGAGGAAGAAAAAAAAACCAAACAAAAAAAAGAAGAAGAGGCAACGTGTTATCTAGCTGTCAATTTTGATGGTCCCGTACGTTTTGTTTTTTTGAGAGGAAATGGTAGTGTGAGGGCGCCTCCATGTGTTTTGTATGTACTGTCCGTTTTTGGAATGGGAGGTACTGTAGTGTACCCGTTGCATTACACCGTTTAGTGCGGTTGATTTGGCCATTCATCTTGGCACGGATAGTTCGAATTTAGAGTTTGGAGTGATTGTGGTAAAATTCAAATTTTATGGAACTGAAGTGAAAATTAGGAGTATAAGATTTTGATGAGGCAAAAGCTAAGCTTTTTTGTATTTGTAAATTTATATGTGTAAATAAGATTATAACACCCGTGTATAAAGTTGTCAATCCCGTACCGGCCAGCGTACCGTTTTCACTACTGGAATGATACGTACCGGTACCGAACTATATCTCGGTACCGTTCCGGATTTACCGCAATTAATATTTTATATATATTTAATATATATCTACCAGGTTGCAAAACCATTTTCGTGAAACAAATGGTAGCAAAAAATTATCCAAAAAGACTCAAAACAAAGCTATGAAACAGATCAGGATTCCATCGTGATCTTAATCGAAGAAAATCATATATAAGCCCATAAGTTTCTTTTAATTAGTTTAGAGCTCACAACTTATGTCATAAAAAAAAAAGAGAGAAGGTAATTTTGTACCGTCCAGAACATCGGAAAATGTCCGAAACAGACCGATATCGTCTAGTACATCCGGTATTGGCCGGAACAGGCCGGTTTTTCAACCGGAACGGATCTTAAGTCTTTGTGTTCCGTTTAAGCACCGGTATGGTACATACCGGCCGATAAGGAACGGATTTCACAACTTTGCCCGTGTATGCCATTGTTCAGCCCAAGTACTCCCCATCAAGAAAGGATCCACCCATCCGACGATTAGGGACGGAACCATTTATATTATAAAACAGAGCGGTTTTTATCTATTCATACAAATCCAACACCCTCTACAACCATCGGATCGAATTTTCAGTAGATCATATCCGTCCAATTGAGAGCATACTTCCTAATATAAATCTCCTAACTTTATGACTGATAATTTTTTTCAATTGATTGCTTTTAGGTTGTTTCTTTAAAAAATTTGATTATCTTTTTGAATTTAAATCAACTCAATAATTGATTTCGATCTAAATTTGATTTCCTTACATTCAATTCAATATTTGCTTTTAATTTGTTTCCTTTTAGGTTGATTTCCCTACGGTCATATACGGAAAGAAAATAATATGGTATTGGGTTTGAATTGTTGGCTCGAATTTATGTGATTTGGATTATCATTGGTAATGTCGTATACACGGATTATATGTTATTCTTCATATTATAAAATTGAAAATAGCGATGAGGGATCGAAAATAAAATTACTTTTTACAATTAAAAAAACTTTTTGTGCTCAAAACGCATTGCTTCGTGCCTATCTCTAGTGATTTACAAGGAGGGGTGGTTCAAACTTAAAAACTGGAAGCTGCATATTCACATGGTTGTTGAATTTTTAAGTTTTTCTCATAAATATAATTTGAAGTTCCAGCATGAAACGCTTCGTTTGTTTGGACGTAAAATGTTTTCCGGTAAAATGTTTTACTTATTTTCCGGTGTTTGGTTGTGTAAAAAATGAGGAAAACATTTTTCATGTAAAACATATTCCATCAATTGGATAAAAATGACTTACACTTAAATTTTTCGTAAGTTATTTTCCGAAATGAACCCACTACCTTCTACTGCAATTCTCACTACTCAATTTTCTCGATCGTCAGGCCCGAGCCACGTTCAATTCCAATAATCTCATTTCTCTCCACCGTTTAAGCTCCCCATCTCTCCCTCTACACTATTTTGTTGATTTCTGAAAATATTTCCAAGTATCAACCAAACACCGAAAAATAAAAAGTTTGAAGTTTTTTTTCTGAAAAAACATTTTACATCGAAACAAACGGAGCCCTAATGAATAATCTTCTGCAAGACAAAAACATAGATATTTTTCTATCCAAACTCGGCAAAACATATATATACTCGTAAAAAGAAATAAATTGTTTTAGAGTAATCTTAACCCATTTGTTTTTATATGTGATATTAATTTAATATTTCGAAGATATAGTAATTCTAGCAAGCTAGGTGGGGATGGTCCGGACCTCTCCACCAAAAGAAATAGCTCCATCCCTGGTGACCATACCTCATGTACTAGTTTTTTGTGATCCAAAGTAAAACCCACCAGGGTCCTATTTGACTATCAAAGTCGTCTATTTTTAGAGTTTAATGTGCAAATCATCTATACGATGAATCAAGTTATCAAATTTTAATAAAGGCTGTCGAGTCATATTTGTTTTAAGAACAATGAATATAGAGTTTATTTTCTCTTACTCTTAGACAAATATGGTACATTTAAATAGATAATACAAAAGTCATACGTATGAAACTTGCCCCGTTCGGCTAAATAAGCCAAGTGGTTTATTTTTTTTGTCCTTATTCAAAAAAAATTCGTATTTGTTAGTTTTGCGTCAATTTTTGGGGGATTATTGCATCTCCATGACGAGAGAAATCTAAAAGGTAAAAAATTATGATCGAAATCCAATTTTTTTTAATAAAGACAAAAAAATTGGCTTATTTTTTAAGTTACTCTTAAAAAATATTTTTTTGTGGTTTTTATAAAAAAATTAGCTCAATCCGATATCCGTAAAGGCCTTTTCAGCATTTGTAGGGGTCGTACGAATTCTGAAATAGCCATATCGGATTGAGTTAATTTTTTTCAGGAACTCATAAAAAAATATTTTAAGAATAAGTTATAGTTTGAATTATTCTATAGGACACGTAATGGGCTCCACCAAAATCAAAAAAAATCATTGCTCATTTAATGGGTACCAAATAGGGAGTACACTGGTCAATTTTTTATTTTTATTTTTGCGGGACTCATTACGAGTCCTACAAATATGATTCAAACTGCCAATTATTCTCAAAATATTTATTTATGGATTCCTGAAAAAATTAGATCAATCCGATAACGATAACGATTGTTTCAGAATTCGTAGGGTGTTTCAGAATTCGTAGGGTCCCTACGAATGTTGAAAAAACCTTTACGGATATCGGATTAATCTAATTTTTTACAAAAACCACTAAAAATATATTTTTAAGAATAATTTGCAATTTTTTTATCAGGAATAATTTACAGTTTGAATCATCTTTGTGGGATCTAGAATGGGCTCACAAAAATGGTATGTGTTGTTTGAGAGCCCCTCAACATTTGGATTTTCTTTTTTTTTTAAATCACGTTAAATGAGATTTTTCCTTTAGCAAGTCCCAAGTGCCGTTTGAGAGCAAAAATTGGACTGGACGTGGCATGATGTCCCACATTGGATTTCTCACAGTTAATCTCAGCCATTAAATGGACCACAATGGACAGCAAAATACTGGATGGGATCCGACCCCATTTAAAAGTACTCATTGAGATTTTTTGAATGATGCAAAACAAAATTAAAAAATTAATTCTGAAAGTACTTTATTTTTCGAGACTGAGGGAGTATATTATACCAATGTTGCTCCACTTATGCATATGATATTTTTTCTATGGTTTTACAAAATATCAATTTGAACTGCCATTTGTGGGTCTCTTAATGAGAGAGGTAGAAACAAATGAGGATGCTGAAATGTAGCAGTAGGTATATCTCGGAGTGGTTGGCGGCCACTCTGATCTCTCATTTGGGCGCGGGGCCAGCAGTTCGTCCTTCTGGATTGTTGTTGTTGCTGGTAATCACTGGTGGAGATCGAGTTTGTGTTGGAGTTCGTTTGGGGCTTGCTGTGTTTGGGGGTGGTTTGCTCCCCTTTGCCTTGATTGCTTTGATTTTCATTGTCGTAGGCTGGTTTCTGCCGCTGGTCTCTACATCTGGGAGAGGCCGGCTTAACTTAACGGCGAGGCTGGTTTTTCGGTGGTTTGTGCGGCGGTGGAGATTGAAGTGGTTAGGGTTTGGGTGGGCCGGTCCTTGGGTAGACCGGGTTAGGGTGTTTGGGTTTTTATCTGTTTATTTGAGTGTTGGGTTGAGCTTTAATGTTTTATTGTTTTGGACTCTTGTAGACCTTTGGGTGGTTTGGACTTTGCCCTCATGATGCATCATCCTACTTTTTGTTGGATCCCCTTCCCCTTTTCTCGTTTTTTAATAAAATTTCATCTTTTGCCGATAAAAAAAACAACAACATATAACTTTAAATAAAAATAGCATGTGTTACCTCACCAATGGAGAAGAAAATCTAGAACTATCCAACTCATATAAATAAAAATTTCCATTCAACTAATCTCTAGGGCACCAATTTCATCATCTACTTTTGAGGGGTCACTTAAAACCAATTAAGGCCGTATAGTCTTGTATTGACTGGCCCTTCAAGAGTTCATAGCAATTATAAGGTTTTGAACCTCAAGATTTAAGAGGTAGAGTGTAAATTCTGTCCGGATGAGCCGAAAAAGGGGGGGTTTTGCCACCCCGTGGGCTCCCTTCGCATAATTTTTTAGGTAATCCAAATCGTGCATCTTGTAGGGTCTATAAAATAATGTATCTACGCAAAAGATCAGCTTGTCCGGACATCGATAAGTATGTCAAAAGTTGAGTTTTTAGACGAAAAAATGAACGGCTATGGACAGTTTAAATTAAAAAACAATTGACAGATCCAGGCCGTCCATTTTTTCATCTAGAACTCAACTTTTGACATACCTATCAATGTCCGGACAAGCTGATCTTTTGCGTAGATACATTATTTTTCAAACCAAACGCCAAAGAACAGACCAACCTGAAAGAACACAATAAAAAAGCCGACAATCCTCGAAGTTAAAATTCTAATTTTTTTTCCTTTGATTTTTTTGGTCTACTAAATGCACACACACATTCTTCAGTACTGTAATTATTTAATTTATTTTAATGCACACACCCTTCTTTTCTTTTCTTTTTTGCTACACTTCAGGATAATGTTCAAGTGGGGATAGGATTTGTTTGGAAGTAGGGGAAGACCTGAAAATTTCACTACCTACGAAATGGGGATCCCACCATGATATACTTCCTGTGGTTGTGCATGGTTGTGGTTGCTGTTTTCACATTAGAGCTAGGAAATTCATCCAAGCATTGAGGAAGAATCTGATCAAAGTGCTTTCAGACAAAAGATCTTTCAATTTTCTTATTATGGTGAACCTTGTGGGGGTTGATAGTGTTTCTGACATGACCTTTTTTTTTGGTTTCTTTTAGCAGCAATGGAGTGGCCTGTGAATTTGTTCATGTTCTTTTTGATATAATGGATACAATAATTCACATATATTTTGAGATCGGAACAGAGGGTACGTAGCTCAAGTGATAAGGTGCTCCCTCTCTACCAGGATAAGGTTCTGGGTGCGATCCTCATCGTAGGGTCCCATACCCTCTTAGATTAGGTTAGTGTAGATTTCTAGCATGTACTTAAAAAAATAATTTGCATATATAATTTGTTGATGCAGCATTGGATATTGATAATTGGGTGAAAAACTATTTCATAATCAGTACAAATTATTGTAAGAAAAATTAATGGTGTGCTACTTGAGACTTTTTCTCTCCTTTATCATCAATTTGTAACATTCAACCACCCAAATGAATAGCACCATGTTTGTCTTTGAACCTTTGTGTATATTAACTTGAGTATAGTAAAAATGGGAACCCAATCAATTTGATCAAAATCATCTTCATACATATAGGGGTTGAATCTTAAGATCCACATACGTTGACTTGATTATATATGCAAAATCTAATTAACAACTTCGGTACATAGGGCTATAACGAAGTTTGAGTGAGTTACGGATTGTTCAAATGTAACTTTAAACTTCTAAAAATTTCTTTGAATGTGATTAAATAATCTTTCGAATCAAACTCAAACGAGCTTTAATTTATAGAGCATGACCAAGCTGATGGTGCATTAGGGTGCTTAGTCATTTTCCAAGACCCCACAAACAATACAAAATGACATGCAGCAATAAAATGATTTGAAAATCTAGCTAGTACGTGACAATATAAGTGACTTAATCCATGTCCTTCCATTGCAATTGGAGATTGTTATCTCCCTTTAAAAGAAAGCAAATTCAAAATGCTTGAAGCAAAGGGTAGCCCAAGCGGCAATAGGGATGAGCTGTAAACTGAGATATATTCGAAACCTCTTGAGACCAGGTTGCATGCAAGAGAGGAATCTCTTGTGAATCTCATAGTCTTAGAGTAGATCATATGACTTTAACCAGACCGAAGAAGAAAATAATTAAAGTGTGTATAAGCGGACTCGAATACCCTCGATCGTCGAAATAAAAAAATTTCAAAATTTTTGTGGGAAGAGTGTGGCCCTGCAATGTCATTGTCAACCAAATCAAAGTCCTGGACCACCCATTAATACTTGAGCCCTACCCCACCCTCCACCATGGTAGACTCCAATGAGTGAAGTCAACTTGGGACAACCATTACAAATAAATGCAAGACCCCCCAACAAACCAAAGCCATGATCAACCAACCATGTATCATTGACCACTCATTAATCAATTAACTAATTGGTTGTTTCTTTTGTTTGCTAGCTAATACTTTGACCTCACAATTAGAAGACAAAATGGATCGACCTACTAGATATTAGGAGATGTACTATTTTTTTAATTTTTTTTATAATCTGGAAGATGATGTACTAGATGCATGATGTAGGGCGCCGTATGAGACAGAAATAATCGTGCAACAAGAAAACTACAAATAATATAAGTTAGAGAAACGCTCTTTAGACTCTTTTTAATTCAATAATAATCAACAACTGTCTTGCCCAGAAGGCTTACAACTTATTAAATAGTAGAGAAAACCCTAACTTTAATTGATTCGCCTCAAACCGGAAACCGAATCAATTAATGACGAAAATTACCAAAAATGGAAAAATTTGGAATAATAGCAAACTGGAAAATAGAGGAAATTCTAAGACTTCTCCCAAAAGAACGACTTAATTCGGATTCTCCTTACCCAAGTTATAAGCAAGTCAAATCTTTTCTTAAACGACAAATTTGGGCTTTCGGGACCCTAAACGGCCGTAAACGGCTTAGAAACACACGGCACATGGCCAAAGGCAATGTGTCTTGACCGTTGGGCCGTTTTGGATCGAACCCATATGGGCCCGTCGCTTAACTCTACAGTCGTGTATTTACGATTTTGCCATCCTAGGCTTAAAATGCCTAAGATACTCCTCCGCTATGGCATCTGCATCAATGCACCAGTTTGAGTCTTAACGTTATAACTTGCCATCAAAGATAGAGTCAACATTTTGATCTGAAAGTGGCGAACATATAAAATTAGCGATGCGAGCTATTGCAGGCCAACGCAATTCTATGTACCTTCTTTGTGAGCCTAAAATGCTATGATACCTAAAAATTAGTATACAAGGTAAATGACTGCTTACGTCACAACCTTGCCTTCAAATAAGGTTGAAACACCCCAAGCATAGGGCTAGGTCGTCGATAGCATAATAACCGAAAAGTCCGGGATCGTACCCACAGAGAATCGAATATAGCTTAATCGGATTGTAGGTTTTATGTAACGGATTGTGGCGTTTAAGACGGCCAACTTGATTTTCCTTTGAGCGGTAGAAATGCTAAGTAAAAAGACTAGAAATGAATTTTATGAACTAAAAGAGGCAAGTCTAGGGATCATCTAACCCTTGACAAAGGCCGTTACCGGTTCTCAATATTACTCAAACGAAAGTCACGACCGCGTGCTCACGCTCGGAAGATTTAGCTTTAAAGACTACGTTTAACAAAAGATGTGATTTAACGAAGGCGAACTAACTTGTTTTACAAATTCATCAAACACATAGGAGGCCACGAGCCCTCAATAAGTCAATTGCCAAGACCGCTTGACTAAACTCCTTACCAAGGAGTTAACACCCCTAGTTTAGACCAAAAATGCAAGTTAAGCTCTATTCCGGAAACCATGATTTTAAGCCCGAAGGTTTGAGAACCAAATAACAACCTAAGTCCTTGGGAAAGATTAGCCCAAGACTTAGCCAAACGACTACTCACACATAACTAGATCATAAGTTAAGGCATAAAAACGAGACATAACTTTTAACCAATAGAATCGAAAATAAACTTGATATTATGAAAGATCTAATCCACGACTACAACATTAATAAACGGAAAAACAATAAATGACTAAGACTTACTTGAGTAATTGAAGGAATTAACTAAAAAGCTTCAAAGAGCTTTAATGGAAAAAAGACTAGAAAAATTAAAGACTTAAAGTGATATATATGGAGAGTCCTAGAGAAGAGAGAAGGTGGCCCTATTTATACAAAGTGGCCTCTTCTCTCTCACAAAATATCCCAAAAATATCCTAAAGGTAGCCAAAAGTGGAAAATATACCAAAAGTATAAAGTTGAAAAAGTAGCAAAAATCTGCAGATTTTCCCAGGCTGTACCGGTACTGGAAATGCCTCAGTACCGGTACAAGGCCTTCAAACGGCTGGAAAAATGAACTCTGGACACCTTGTACCGGTACTGGGAGTTGCCCAGTACCGGTACACGCTTGACAAATTTTTGGGCAAACTTCGCGGGCTCGCTCCAGACACTCCCGAACTCAGATTTAGGTGTTCTTTGGACCGTTGGAAAGCTCGTCGAGTCTACTTTCTAACCCAAGTGGTTTGGATCCAATATCATTTGTACATAAAAATTTATGACAATTCTACCCTCAGCTGGTCGGAAGATGAGTAGCTTTGGTAAAATTCTCACTTCTCCTTCAATTCTCTTGACCCTTGGGCGACCCGAGCAACTTCCAAACCATCTCTTCATGACTCTTCGGGCACCACAACATGGTGGCACATGGCCTTGAGCACTTGGTTGCATCCGGAGCATTCCTTGGCGTTCAAATGCGCCTTATTTAAACGAATTACCTGAAACACACAAAAACCTACCTTACGAGCAATATCGCATAAAAACGACAACAAATACTCCCTCCGTCCCAATTTACTTGTCATTTTTTGAAGTTCGTGCCACTTTTCAATTAATTATATCTTGTCATTTATAATGTTTTAGGTGATTTCGAAAACACTGAATTATAGAACAAATCGAGATCTATCAAACAAGATCCATATTGGATATAAAATTTATTACCACTTTAAAGATATAACTAGTTTTTTAATCCAATTAGAATAGAACTGGGACAAGTAAATTGGGATGGAGGGAGTATATACAAATACAACATACTAGAGGACTTAAGCACCAAGAATATGCATTATTGGGTGCTTATCAATGACCACATTTAGTCATTTACCATTCATGTTGTGCAGTTTATGCACTTTTTAACTCTCAAAATTATTTATTTTAAGACAAGCCATAAATTAGATACTTATAGTTTGATGCCAAAAGAATTTCAGTTAAATCTCAATATATAGCTTGGAATAATCTCATATTGAAGAATTACTATTTAATCTTTTCACAATATTCAAACTCTAGAGGTGGAGGTCCTATGTAGTTTTGCACTAGATACAAAAATGCTAATAGAAGTAAGGTAGGCTCCAAAACGGCGTCGTTTTGTGTATCAACACAGTTTAGTTTTGGAGCCCCTCCATCAATTTTTGGAGTGCCAAAATCACAATCCTTTACGAAAATAGGAAGAGTGGCAGCCGCCTATCTTTCCTTAGCTCCATCATTGCCTTCAACCATTCCTTCTCTATTTCCATTCTAGTGAATGTAAGAAGGAAATGACAATAAGAGACACTTCATAAACACACTTTAGTTAGGCACTGCATCATCCCAATTACCCCATATGTTCATGCACGTTCTATACAGATATTCTGATGCACATGTAAGTGTAGACTTTAGGCACGACCTTGAGGCAAAGTAAGCAAGGCGATTGTCTCGAGCACCTAAATTTTGCCAAAAACAAGGGCCCGAGATTAGTTTTGTCAACTTTTTTTGTTAGAAAAATCACAGTTTGAGTAGCCATATATATACTTCTTTGCTTAAACAATCAGTGCATGCTTCAAACCTCAGTAAATGGTTTCTCTTTAGTATCATTTGCTCTGGGAGGTCTTGCTAGGTATCCAAGTTCTTGTAGTTTTAATTGAATTACTTTCAGTTGTAGTGAAATTCTTAGTGCGAAAACAAACAAAAAGGTCGTATTGGGTATTTCATTGTCTTTTAGTTGTAATTGCGAGGGGTGTGATCGGTTCGTACGGTTCGGTTATTCGGCATTTTTACTACCAAACAGACCAGTTCGGTTTTTCGATTTCAAGTACTGCGACCAAGTCGTCGAGCCAAAACGGTTCTGTTTATTCGGTTCCGGTCAGTTTTTATCGACTTCGGTTTGTTGCTTATTTAGGCTTTATTTGGGCCTAAAAAAAAGGGCAATATGGATTAATAGCAAGAAAGCAAGGGAAACAGAATATTGGGCCTCCTTTGGGCCGAAAAAACCCATTGCAAATCCTAGGGAACAGCCGAAAGCTCCAAATCAGAAATCTGATAAAAATCAAATTCGCCAACATAAATCCCAGGATAAATAACCAAAAATAATTTGCAAAGTACCCAAAAAGAATAACCAGATTTTTAGGCCTTAGAGTATCTATAATGCTATAGTCAAAAGTAAAAGGTTTTTAAAATTAACAATGTTGGTGCAAAATATGGCTCACAATGCTATAATCAAACTTAACAATCTCTTTAGAAATAATCAAATTTTAGGCTTTGGATAACCAAAACTAGCAACATTTTGACAATAACCAAATTTAATAGACTCTACGTACTCTCAATCAAATACACCAATCATTATCCAAAAATGTTCTATCTCTCTTCCCTTTTCCCCTCTCTCTCTCTCTCTCTCTCTCTCTCTCTTTTTGAACAATATTTTTGGAGGGAATGGGGGTCCAAAACTCATTCTCTGCTGCTCATGGGTATACAGCGACCATAGGGTCTCGTATCTTGCAGGGTATCTTTTTTTAACCTAAAATTAAACGTTTTTAAGAACTCCAAATATAGCAAGTCAATCCGGATTGGTTACGGGTGCTGTGAACCCTACGACCGTACCTCCTTTTAATTTTCTGAAAAGTACAATCCATTTCTAGATTTTAGTTAATCTTAACCAATCAAATAAGGGGTGGCTACCTAAGAGCCCGTTAAATTAGTTAAACCCGAGTTTTTAGTCAGCACACATCACCGTCTCTGTGGATTCGACTCCGGTCTTACCGGATATTGTGCTACGTCAGTCTCCTCAGTCTCCGCCCTACGCTTGGGGCAACCCATTAATTTATGATTAGGAAATCGTCAAGCAGCAATCAACGTTGAGATACGTTTTTAAACTATTACCAGTAATAATAAATTCTTACCGTTAATAGTTTCTCTAATCTGGATCCTCCAAAACACTTTTGAACGATTGAGATTGGCCTCCATAAACTTTATTTTCGGGAGGCCCCGTTAAAAAGTTTTTCTCATAAAGTATCTTGTGATTTTGAAAATATTGTCTAACAAAACTAATTGAACTCTATCAAACAAGATCCATATTGCAGATAAAATTTATAATCGATTTAGAAATATAATTTATTCTTTATCCGGTTAGAATAGAACGAGGGATCGTTAAATAGAGAAAGAGGGAGTGTGTGTGTGTATATATATATACTAGGGTTTGCCCGTGCCTAAAGGCACGGCGCAACGTGAGATCTAATTAGTGGCAATTGTGCAATTAATATTGTTTGAGAGGGAGAGCCGTAGGATTTATGGAGCAAATCAATGGTTAGGATTTATAGAGAGATAAGATTCAAAAACCCTTCTCCCTTATTATGTAGATATTTTTGGAAAAAAAAATATTTTACTAAAAATTGTTTTTTTTAGAAAACAGTTTTTTTTTAAATAGTTTTTTTCGAAAAAAAGTTTCAAAAACTATTTTCTATTTTTATAGTAAATAATTTTTATTAGTTTTAAAACTATTTTTAGAAAAAACTATTTTCTACTGTTCACAGTTTTTAGTGTTTTGTAGTTTGAAAATATGATGTGATAAGTTTTGGTTATATAATTTTGATTATGCCATTGTAGACATCTATATTGCTAACCTTAGCAATCTCTTAAATGAATAATCAAAAGCTGATGTGACAACTTTTGGATAATAATTTTTGATTATAGCATTGTGGATGCCCTTAGGGTTTACCGTTTTTCTCGATTATCGATCTTCCAGGGCGCATGAGAGAGAGATTGAGTCAATCGACCTTGATTGCTGAAGAAATGGAGTCGGGAGATATCGGTTTGTTACAATTAATTTTTTTAGCTTTCAGCTTTAGTTTTCAGTTTGATCAAATGACACTTTTGTCCGGATCAAAAAAAAATGACACTTTTGTCAAAAAATTAAATTAATGCACAACTCTTCAAACTTGAAGAGTGAGAGTTACCACAAATGGTGCTGCAAGGTTACTATTTGAGTTGGAGTGCCTTCTGCTGACTTGACACTCCAAACATGGTTTGCATTTGATTTTGCTACCTCATTAGGATATGCTCTATGAGCCAAGAGCAACCCCAACGGGAGCCTTCAAATCCCACATGGTGAAGCAACACCATTTTTACGGCCTGTTTGGATGGCGGAGAAGAAGGGGGATTTGTGAGCCGGTCGGATTTGGAGTCCTGCCCCCACTCAAATCCGGTGTTTGGTTGAGTTTTGAGGAAGCCGGAGTTGAATATTGTAGTGGCTTCAAATCCCCTTTGAGGTGGATTTGTGAAAAACGGGTCTGACCCCGTCGTTGGCAAATTCGGGCATTTTTCAGACATTTTTACCCCTCCAAATCCCCCTTGTAATCCCTTTTCACGCCTCTTTACACGGCTAACAGAGAGAGAAGCCAAACAAATAGAGAGATCAAAGACAGAAGAGGTGAAGAGTGGTACCTTGAAGAGAACATCGGCGTTGGAGGAGAAGGAGGTTGCCGATCGTCGGCGTCGGAGTAATCAGACCAGGAGTTGGTGAGGATGGTGCGACCGTGGTTGGGTTTTGGCGAGTGGAGGCTGGGGGAAGGGGTTGGGAGGAGTGAGGGAGGCGGTGGTGGTGGTGGATTGTGGGTGGGGTTTTGTTATTTTTGGAAACGGAAAATGGGGAGTGAGGAATCTGTGGATTTGTGTACATATACATACATACATAAATATATATATATATATATATATATATATATATATAAATAATTTTTTCTAATACATGCTGATTTTTCCATTTTTTCACTTACTAATTACTACATTTGTAATTTTTCGAAAAATAATATTTTTTTTGGTAAAAAACATGATTTCAACATTTTGTATTCTTCATAAAAAAAAAACATTTTGCATTCTAAAATGAAATTATTTTTTCCCAATATTAAAGATAAATATCAATTATTCTAATTATTAGTATGAAATAAACCAATCTTGATTTCGTGAGTGTCACGTCCTCCATTTTGACGTAAAATATAAAGAGTTTCATTAACAAATACCTCACAATAATCCGTACGATACCCAAAATATCATTAACTTCCCATAATCATACCCCAAGTCCAAAGAGTTCAAAATATTACATTCCTAGGCACGACGGCCCCAATTCAGAATAAACGTCAAAGGTCAAGAGTTTAGAGTTTACAAATATTCCGAAGTCAACTGAATTATCACCTAAGTTACAAACACATCTTCAAAAGAAATATACAAAGATGCCTAAGTAACTCTACAATGTTAGCTTTCAAAATGTGTCCAACATCCAAGCACTCCAATCATGCTCGCTACTGTCCAGAGTTAGTACCTGAAAAGAAGTAAGGTTTGAGCTACACTAGTCCAGTAGAAATGCTACACAAACAATATATGCAAGAGAAATGCGAGAACGATGATACGATATGTACAAAGGGTAACCCAAGCGTTGGACAATCGATAGGGATCTACAATCCGACAGACAAGCCATGAGAATTAGACTACACCTCAACCTTTAACCACTTTCTTATCTCGCGTGTCCAAAACGTCTAGCGTTACGTGTCACGAGCCGAAGCTCCTGCCGGGCTATTCATGGGACCCCGATATCCCCTGCCAAGCACCCACCTCGTAGGTTAGGCCTTGAATAATCAATACGAGCATTAGCTCCTGCCAGGCTATTTATGGGACCCTGATATCCCCTGCCATGCACCCACCCGTCGATGGGCCCCAAATGTCCGCACGTTGTGTCAACAAGGTTTCACGTGTCTCAAAATTCCCTTAACGTGTCATTCCAATTAAATCAAGTCCATAAATGAATCAACGCTAAGTTGTACCAAACAAGAAGCGGGGGGTGCAAAGATACTTCACGAACTCAACGGATAGGATTAACGATGTTATGGAATGATTTGGTGATGTTTAGAACGAGTTAGAAGTGATCGGGGGTCAAAATAACGAAGTTTGGAGCAAAACAGCAAAAGCTGATTTTAGGGCACTTTGTATCGATACTAGCGATTCTAGTATCGATACATATGGGCTTAAAAACGTTCCAGAGATTCTTGTATCGATACTGATCTGAGCAGTATCGATACAAATGGGTGTTCGAGCAGATTTTCTGCAGATTTCGACGATTTCAACCACAACTCAACTACAACAACCACAACAACAAAAAAGACACGATTCAAGGCTAGAAAACACTCCTATTACATATATTGAGAGGTAGAATCCCTACCTCGAGGCCGAAGAACGAACCCAAGAAGATACAAGCCCTAGCTCTCCGAAAACTTTGATTCGAACGGGATACGACCTCTCCGAGCTCAAACCAACGGGGTACGGACCACAATACGCGTAGAGGTCGAAGGATTGAAGATTATCTTGGTGGGTTTTGAGTGAAATTGGTGGAATTTGGTGAGAGAGCAAGAGAGAGTGAGAGAGGCGTTGGAGAGAGAGAGAGAGCCGGTGGGTGTGTGGAGGAGAAAGATAATTCTCTACACACTCACCCTCCTATTTATACCCAAAAAAATCACAAATCACACATTACCTCCTTCTACAATCAATTCCTTCGTTTTAACCCCAAATCACATAAATACGATTACTCCATTTCCTTTCCGAAAATTATGCATTTAATAAATATCAACATTGGATAAAAAAGATACGGGTCTCTACAGTGAGCATTAAAAAATCCAAGTGGGGGTAATTAAGTCATTCAATATCTAATCCCATCATATCCACCTTTCATATTCTCCTTCTCAAAATTTTTTCCAAACACCTCATTACAAATCCACCTTTCTTAAAAGGTGGGACCACCTTTCTTAACATATCACCCATCATTATATATATTCATCTTCAAATCCACCCTCATTCTATATCCACCCAAAACAAATCCTCCATCCAAACGGGCCGTAATTCTCTTGGAGAAATTACAGCGGTGGTCCCTTTAGTTTTTCGTTTCTCATTTTCATCTCTATACTTGGTGGAGAAGGGTTAACAAAACTTGAACGTGTTACGGTGATCTGTTTAAATTTGTTCACCTGGGTTTTCATAACCATCCCAGCCACGGCACAGTTTTTAATAAATTTTCTCTTAATTTATTACTCTTATCTCTCTTCACTTATTGTCCCACAAAAATTCATCAAAACTTTTACCAAACAACAGCGTTGTTCGACCACTGAGTTATATGTTGGCTCGATCGCTACACTTTTTTTTAATTGGATCTTGGATGGGAAATAACCATGTACACGTCAAGTGCCAATTTTTGATACAGGGAGGAAACCTAGCAGAATAAGATAGCCCACTCCTTCAAAATAGCAAAAGTGAGAGTAAGACGAAAATAGCCTTATAGTTAATCAGAAAAGAATGGAGAGAAATTAACTTCTTTTTCTTTATGACATGGTGCAAAACAATGCATGTGACATGTTTGTTTCTCTACAATATGCAAAAACACCACCCCTAGCTTATTTTGGAGTGTGCCATTTCAATTGGGTATAGTTTCGAATGTTCAATGGAGAGAAACTAAAAAGTGGAAAATGTGAACACTAACTATTTTTCTTTGGTCACAGTAAAACCATTTCAGTCTTCTTCACCTTTTCACCCGCATCATTCAAGCATACGGAAACACAAACAGGCGCACGAGAGAGAGAGAGAGAGAGAGAGAGAGAGAGAGAGAGAGAGAGAGAGAGAGACTTGTGACTTCAATGCCATCTCAATAATACAATTCTACCAGTATGGTATGCTTTTTGGATTTCAACCATCAGTGGAAGCAGGACCAGGGATCCTGTAGTGAAGCAATCCAAATAAGCATGTTATGTCTTTACACAACAGTAAGAATTCATGCATTTACAAAACAAAAAAAAACACAGATGATTACCAAAAAACAAAACAAAAAAACTACTGCAATTCCAAGGCTATCTATGTTGGGGAAGTTGCTGCTGCATTTTATCTTCAACTTTCCTCACGTTGTCGACAACATCTTGAATTTTGGAAGACAACTGATCGGTTTGCTCCTTAATGCTTGTCAGAAACTTCAGTAGTTTTTCCCGATACGCTGCACATAGTTGGTCTTGACGCCGCAACTCCCGGATCAGAAATTCAATTTTCTTATCCTTATCCCCCTAAAGCATCGTTGACAAGAGCATTAACACGTTAGCAGGTGCTTCGTTCGTCGATATATATCAAATAAGATCACCCCAAGCGTAGGGTATAAGCGTCCAATTGAAGCATAATAATCCGGTAGTCCGGGATCGTACCCACAGAGATAATTAATACGGCTTGATGGATTGTAGATGCAAGTATGGGCTTTCGGCTTTTAGTCAGCCAACTTGGTTTTTCGTATGCGGTGGAAAGTAAAAAGGCTAAATTAAACGAGAATAAACTAGATAAAAAGCAGGTTAGGTCTAGGAATCACTAACACCCACGACTCAAGCAAAACTACATTTTCCACCCAAATACACGGTTTAACCCGGAAGATAAGATGGTTCGAAAATCAAGCTAGCTATAGAATTTATTTAGCAAACACCTCGAGCGACAGAGCTCCAAGCATCATGTGTGGTAAGTAGGCGAAACTCTTACCTAAACATGATCAAGGAGGTTATCACCTCGGCAATTTGACAAACAAATCCAAGCCCCACATCAATTTCCGACCCAAAGTTGCAAACTTTATTGGTGAAAAACGCAATTTTTACTCAAGTCATGGGATACTAATCATCCCATGACCCAACCTTGAAAACTACTCACACATATCTATGAAGACAAGAGCAAGCAAAAATCTACTAAGCATAATTGTAAACACAAGCTTAAGAGAAAATTAGCTAGAAAGATAGATCGGGAGATAATAAACAACTTTAATGAAGGAGACAAGAGTAAAAATTAACTTACTTAGGTAGAAAATGCAGAAATAAAGGCTGGAAATAAAGAACACCTCAAGAACAAGCAAGAACAATTCAAATCTAAGTCTAGATCTAAAAAACGTATTCAAAAGTTATTCTACTTGTTTGTACAAAATGACATCATTCCCCTAAATACTCCAAGGTACGCGGATGGAATATGCTCTAAGATTCTCCAGAGATGCCCTCGTAAGCCCTCGGTACCGATGGCGAAGGGCTTATGATGCTGATAAGGGCCTCGGTACCGATGGCTCTAGAGTCTCCCATCGATGCCGAGCTGCTTAGTGGCTGTCGTGGTTAAAGGCTCGGTACCGATGGCTCCAATTCTTCCCATCGGTGCCGACCTGCTTAGCGGCCAAGCTCATGGTTGTTCTGCCCGAGCCATCGGCTTGCTTCTTTGGCCAACGGGCTGTCTTGGCAAAGGGCCACACCTTGCCTTGGCCATGCTTGGTTGTCTGCTCTTGCTTGGGCTGTCTTGGCAAAGGGCCACGCCTTGCCTTGGCGTTGCACACCAAAGGACTTTAAAACTCCATTATTGAGCGATTACCTACCAAATTAAACCAAAATACGTCACGAGCAAAAAGCAACTAAAACAACTAATTTAAGCAATTGAAATTAACTAAATCTAGATTACTAGCGCACCCTTTATTGCATTGTCGGGTGCTTATCAGCAGGGCCGGCTTATGGCCAAGGCAGGGGAAGCCTCCGCTTCCGGCCCCCTAAAAAAGTTTAAAATGAGGGCCCCCAAATTTTTAGGATCCATATATATATATATATGGCCCCAAAAAAATTTGCACTAGCATCCTTTTCACAATTAAAATAGGCTCAATTGAAATTTAGAAGCCACAAAATATCCCCAAATTGTGGAATTACTCATTACAAACACTAAGGCGTTAAAAAAAAGGACGGCAGGAAGATATATTGCGCTGCCGATCAAAAAAAGAAGAAGAAAGAAACACAGCAAGCTGCAAACGCTTTATGCTTCACGCTTGAGGAGTCGAAGGGAAGGGAAGACAACGACTGACGACCATGAACGACAAATACTTGCATACGGAATTTCTTGAGGCCTCATTTAAGAGGTTCGCTTCCGGCCTCTAAAACTTATGAGCCGGCCCTGCACGTTAGCAAACTGTGGAGTAACTAAGAAAATGTCGAGAAAAACATCCACTCTTTTTTCTCATACTGTGGAGTAACCAAGAAAATGTCGAGATACAGCAAAAAGACAACACCCGTGTCACTTACGGGCCATGAGAATCAAGCATGGCAACATTTCAGGAACAGCTGACCTGGCTAATGATACAAATAATAATGACATCATAATTTACACATCAGGAACAGCTGACCTGGCTAATGATTCAAGTTGCAACAACTGGGACTTTATTTGCTTATCCAACACAAAACCTGCCATCTCTACCTCCTTGCAAACCTCTTTACATTTCGCTACCCGCCCAGAAACCATGTATATGGTGAACAAGTTACGGTAGATGTCATAAGTAGGAGAGAAACCTGCCTCCTTAAAAAATATCTTATAGTCCTGGGGAGATCATTCAAAGCAACAAAAAGCTTAATTACCACATGGTAAGCGGGAAGATCAAACAGGCAATTTGCACCTTCCATTTCCCAAACCACTGGCAATGCCTCCCTATATTTCTCTTGACAGAAACGGCTATGAATAAGGACAAAAAAATAAGTCACTTGGCTTATTTAGCCGAACGGACGTTGATTTTTCAAATTTTATGTTTTTTGGTCTTAATGTTTGTTTATACTACGTTTATAGTATGAGTAGTATACACCAGAGAAAAAGAAAAACATCGTGCAAAAGAGAGGAGTAGGACAGAAGAATAGTATATTGGACGGCACCGGATCCCCTGTCCTAGTTTGCCTGTCCCACTCCCCTGTCCCAGTCCTTTCCTTGCGCCACCTGTCCACTCCTTCCTCCCCTTAACAGCGTTACTTACCCAGTTAAACTCCAACTGCTCCCTTTCCTATTCCCTTTTACGTTCCCCGTTCCCCACTTCTGACAGTTTGTTGGCTTTTCATGTGTAATTTCTCTGTGATGGGTTGGTGTTGTTTTTCCTTGTCACTATTTTCGGATGGAATCGCTATAAGTGCCGTTTCACATTTTAATGAAATATACTTCGATTAAAAAAAAATCTAACTTGGGCCATTCGGCTAAATAAGCCAAGTGGCTTATTTTTTTGTCCTTATTCAAATTTTTTTCGTATCACTTGGCTTATCATCAATTTTTTTTGGGGATTATTGCATCCTCATGACAAGAGAAATCTAAAAAGTAAAAAAATTTGACCGAAATCCAATTTTTTTTTTTTGAATAAAGACGAAAATAAGCCAATAAGCCAATTTTTTATTCTTTATTCAAAAAAAATTGGATTTTGATCAAATTTTTTTACTTTTTAGATTTCTCTTGTCATGAGAATGCAATAATCCCCAAAAAAATTGATGATAAGCCAAGTGATACGAAAAAAATTTGAATAAGGAAAAAAAAAAAAAGTCACTTGGCTTATTTAGCCGAACGGACGTTGATTTTTCAAATTCTATGTTTTTTGGTCTTAATGTTTGTTTATATTACGTTTATAGTATGAGTAGTACACACTAGAGAAAAAGAAAAACATCGTGCAAAAGAGAGGAGTGGGACAGAAGAATAGTATCTTGGACAGGGGAAGTGGGGGACGAAAAAGGGAATAGGAAAGAAGTTAGAGATTAACTGGGCAAGTAACTCTGTTAGTTGGACAAGGTAAGTGGACAGGTGGCGCAAGGAGAGGACTGGGACAGGGGAATGGGACAGGCAAACTAGGACAGGGGATCCGGACTCGTGATCAACATCAACATGATTCGTTTCCGGTTATGGAATGTTTTAGAAAAATTCATTCCAACGACCATGCTATGATATGTAGTGATTTACATAGAACAGAAGCAGGAATCTTCTAGTGAGTGTGTGCGCAGAGGCGCTTAAATGTAGCACTCCAAAAAAATCAGATTTGAGAGTTGAGGTCGCCTTAAAGGCTAAA